>JAKSZP010012197.1:0-90638 GCA_022478985.1 Massospora cicadina | reverse complement strand
GTCAAGTCCAAAAAGGACCTCTGAACCAACCTAGATGGTTAAGTCCAAATAAAGTACCTCTGAACCATGGAAAACTGGCAGGTTTAAGTACCCAGGACCCAGTTTGGGGGAAAAAGATGGACCTCTAAACCAAAACAAGGTCAAGTCACATAGGAAAAAAAGAATAAAGATAAGAAATTGATAAAAATATTAAAAAATAGATTTTAAAATGCATAGATAAAAAAGCCGATATATTTTAGAACTTTTATTTTTTATTGATCGTCCTCAATATGGGGATGATTCCGCCTATGTCGCCTCTTGGGGGAGGGAGGATGGATCGCAGTAGGAAGAAATAGTCCGTCAAAGTCAATATGTGATCGGACACTTGTGAGGGCGAGACTTACATGAAACCACATCCATTGAGTGGATGCCAAGCCCTGAGAAAAAGCAACTAGGGGAAGGGAAATTGAAATGTTGGAAGATGCCAATTGTGAAACCATAGAGCAGGGAGGAAAACAGCAATAAAGAAAGAGGCAATTGGAAAATAACCTGAGTAATCCTGATATGGCACTGGAGCTTGATTATTTGTCTTGAGCATCTGCCAATGGGCTTCTTTGAGGACACCGGATATGTGGGCCAGCAGCGAAGAATGAATACTTGATAGGGGTTGCCAAATCATGCCCCCTATCAATGCCATCAGCGGAAGATACCAATGGGAAGCTCCAGAGAAGAGGTAGTTGTGCAGAGAGCGGATTGCATCCTGCAAATGGCGACTATGGGCTTCACAGAAGCTAAAGCTGGATGACTGATGGAAATCAGGCGAGGCCAGAAGCTTTGTTGACCAACTTTGAAGAATTTAGCCAGCAAAGTGAAAAGCATAAGTGGTAGTATCCCAATCCAGAAGGTTATCCAGATCAGAGGGATTCAGCACTAATGTCAAAGTCTCGGTGACTTGGGCCCAGAGTTCAGCGTAGGGGAGCTTAAAGTGTATGTTGTTCCCAATTGAGAGCTCAGAAACCAGTAAAGCGGGTTTGTAAAAATTGACTGAGTCAGAAGAGGAACTCAGGGAGCAGATCTGACCCAGCCAGAAACAAACAATCCAGAGAGACCGGCATAATCTCCAGAGCATTGACAATGATGTTTGGAGCATCAATGAAGGAGCTGAATCCAGGAGAGTTTCAAAATCCAGCTCTGGAATTGACTGCAAGGGAAGAGTCAGCTGAGAGTTGTTCAAAAAAATGGCCAGCCTGGTTTCAGAGGGATTAGTTACCGTTTCCAGTAATTTGATGAAAGGACTACCGCTTGTACCAGAGTAGGCATATGAGTCCTGGAAGGACCATAGAAGAGGTTCCATCGAGCATCCCAATTCATCTACTGGAAGTGATGGAGGTCTGGATTGGACAGACTGTTGAGGAGCTTCTGGTAGCATAATTCGGAATTCAACATATGAGCTGGACTAGAGGGGGGATGTCAGACTTATATAGAAGTTGACAATATGCACGATATAATCCATTAAGCTCCAATTTTAGGAAAATTAATCTCAAAATTAATGAGATAAGCTTTCCAAAGGAAGAATTGGGAATGACTTACAGCCAAGAGGTTATGAGCGAAATAATGAGGGCAATTAGAAATAAGTATTCTTAATCAAGCTGGGAAACAAACATTGATGGCAAGGGTCTCCTGTCTAGGATGAGGAGAAAATAAGGAAGTCATGGACGCTAGACAAAGAATCCTGAATATGACAGAGGGTCATATATCCTGACGGGGGGAAAACTGGATCCTGTGACTAATATCTTAATGAGTAAATTGATCATCCTGAGATGACAGAAGGTCATAGGGACCACACTCTGAGAAGGTGGTAGAGAGGAGGAAGAGGAATAACGCCATATGCTGAAGGTCATACCGAGCAGCATTGAGTATTGATGAATGTACTCCACTTGAAACAATGAAGAATTTGACCAGGTGTCTGAAGCAGTGTTCTCATGCCCCTGTCCTTTTATCGCTGGAAATCTAGGCAAGAGGGGGGATGTGTTGGGATTTTACCCATATTCCCAGCCTGCTAGATTACCTGGTGTCACTAGGGGAAAATTCCCTAGGGCAAAGTGAATTGGGAATTTGTTGGCCTAAGTTTTGGAGGAACTACATTTGGGGGATTTTGGGATATTCACCTGGTCGTATCCATTGGGGATTAATCCGGATGAATACCTAAGATATCATCAGGTGGAGTGGCTGACAAATAAAGAATCTGATAGTGATTAACTATCAGGTGTACCAATTGGTATTGGTCAGGTTTCATCACCAACTGATTGGGAATTAATAGTAAGTTGCAAGGCGAGTGATGCCGCCTGCAACTAGCAAATTGATAAGTTGGTGAAGTGACCTGCCATAATGGGTAATAAGTCCCATTACCTAAGCAGATCTCTAGCCAAATATGGGTGGTTCTCTTGGATTGAGAGGAGAATGTTAGGTACACGTTTCTGACTCTTTCCATTTGAGGTCTTGAGGATGTCCAACAACGGAATCCTAGCCAGGATGGGGAAGACCATCACAGCTGAGATGAGGAAGGGTGATTTAATGGCAACAGCTGCTGTTTCATCGAAAGATGTCAACCAAGGGTTAGACAGCCAAATCCCCTACTATATAATTCCCTAGGATTCAATGTAGTAAAAACCGTATTAACAGTATTAACAGTATTATTAGTATTATTTTTTTATCAAGATTATTATTATTATTAACAGTATTAGCTACAGTAATATTTACAATTTGGTGTATATTTAGACTATCAGCTTCCATTGTGACATTCCATCTCAAGGATATTATTGCAGAAGGCAATAATTGGAAGAATCTCAGAGAGAAGAGTAAAGATCCGAGCAGGGATCTAGAGACAAAGGGAACCACAATAAGGTATAGCTGCTGACTGTGTGATGTGCCAAAAGAGACTGTCACCGGGGTATCTTGATGACAATCAGGTGAACAGGAATACAGGGAATGAATCCCTATAAGTACAACTTCAGGAGTACTTAATAAGGAATACTGGCCAAGGTGCTGGGCCTAATAATAGTTCAAATTCAACTATGGATATTAGTCTCCATACTATTATTGATTAATACATTTTATACAACGCGACAAAGTGCATGAGGAGATTGAACCTGTGCAGTAAAAAGGTTACTGGGTTGATGACTAATAAACAATCCTTAAGTAAAGTTTTACAGTCCCTTTATGCTGTGGGGGCAGTCCTATCCCAAAAATGAGGAATGAGAAGAGCACCCCATAGCATATTGCAGTCATAGCTTGAACAGCCATGAGTGCAATTATACCATGACTGAGTGAGAGTGCTTAGCGGTGATATATGCCTATAAGCAATTTCAGGTGTATTTGCATGGGGTGAAATTCAAAGTTGTAACAGATAATGACTCGCTATGCTGGTTATAAAATCTTAAAGAACTGGAAGGGCGTCTGGCCTAATGGGTTCTTAAATTACAGGCATACAATTTTGAAATTCTTCATCGACCTGGAGCAAAACACCAGAATTATGATTGTTTATTGAGATTGCCCATAATTGCAGTTATGTCAGATCTGAGTGATATCATGTTCAATAAGATGCTTAGTGGCAAGCACAATGATGAACCGCCCCCAGTCATCAAAGTATTGGACGGAATAAGGGCCAATACATTCCAGAAAAATGGGGAATTGTATAAGCAGATAGGGGACACTACCATAAATATCCCAAGACCTTCCGCCCACCCAAATTTTATTATGAACGCACACTAAGTGATTGAGCATGGTGGAGTATGTAAGTCCATAGAATTACTGCAACCAAGGTTCTATTGGGAAAGCATGAACTTTGACGTGCTTGAGACAATTTCCTGCTGCCATCAGTGTCAAGTGGAAAAACCATTCTGCCAAAAAACTTCATACCAGTTAGTGAAGCCGCACTTCACCTGGAACACCATTATGATTGATGTTGTGGGTCCCTTGCCAATAGGGGCAAACCAGTCCAAATACATCCTGGTAGCAATCGACCACTTGACCAGGTGGGTTGAGGCGCGACCAATATGCAATTTGGGGGCGCTAGCGGTGGCCAAGTTTGTTATGGAGTGTATAATTCAGTGACATGGTTGTCTCCTTTTAATCCTTACTGACAACGGAACAAACTTCACTTCACACATCCTACCTAAGCTTAACGAATTGATGGGCATCCACGGGGTTCTGACAACCCCCTATCACCCTGAATCTGATGGAATGATCAAGCGAGTTAATGTATCTTGGTGAACATACTTTGGAAATTGGTGATGGATCGACCTTCTGGTTGGACCTCTCTCCTTTCCACTGCCATCTTCGCTTACAACATTAGCTACCATTTCGCTATGGGGAAAAGTCCTTTCCAACTATTGTATGGGTGGCACCCTGCACTTGCGGCACTGCCCTATTCCTGTATAGAGGATACTGGCGGAATAGATCCTCATCAGTATTTGACTAACTTAGCGGACACGCTGATCAAACTGCAAACTGAAGCCTACTCATGCAGTTTAGCAAAGAAGATTAAGGCTCAGGCAGCTGATAAAGTATGGCGTAGCAGCCTCGCTCAATTCCAAGATGAAGATATGGTTTTGTTTCATGACCAGCATGGGTTTCGCCAAAACACAAGCTGGCCAACATCTGGATTGGTCCATTCAAAGTTATTGAGAAAACTGGGTTTGACGCTTATACCATCAAGGACCCTGCAAGTGGTTGGATCATTAACTGAGTGCACGCAAAGTTCCTCTGACCATATAAGCAATAGGAGCCTTTATTTCCCAGTCAAGGAGGGGGTAATGTAACGATTCCAATATGACTGGACAATAAGCTGGGAATCGCTAGGCGGATTGGATAGAATCCGCTCAACATGACATCAAGTTCAATCATTCAAGTGCCTCGAGATGTGGCAATATTAGGATATAATGAGCTATTATTGGATCGCCTCCATAATAAGGTGATAAGGCGACGTTGATATTTGATGAATACAAATTAAATAGCCTACAATTAGGGTGATAGAGAACTAAAAGAATAACAAGGTGAAATTGAGGAGAATCAGCAAAATAAATAGTCCAAGCTATGAGAGTGGCATTGTCCAAAGCTGCTGTATATAAGTGAGATGGGTGATTGAGAGAGGTGGGGTTGTTTATAGAAGAAAGAGTAAGCGGACTAGGAAAGATACGCTAGATTATATATAATAAAAGAAGTGTTTTTAGGGATATTGCTCCATATTGTTATATTTATTATTTCAAGTGTGCTCCAAGGGGCCAACAATCTTCATATCATTGTACCAATTGCTCAGTGGGTTGACCCTGTGCAAAAAAACCCTTATGGCATATCATAACGATTCTGCCAATTTTACAACAGGCATATTAAGATTGCACCAGAGAATAGAGAGAAGTGCTCCCTTATAGTGAGTGAAGGAGTATTTAAGCCACTCACATGCCTCAAGGCCCATGTAACGCTCTGGACACGTTTTAATGAGCAATGGACTGCCTACTGGGGGATCTGAAGATGCCATGGCTACTGGTTTATTTGGATGATGCAATATATTCTCCTGAACTTTTATCAGCATCCAGATCACTTAAAAACATGTTTGAACATCTTCACTCTGATTCACTAAAGTTTAAGCCCACCAAATGCTGGTTCTTCCAGACCAAATTGAACTCCTTATATGCGAGGTAACATAAGTGGGAATCTTGCCACTACCTAACAAGGTGATCACCATCATAAACTGACTTGGACAAGCAGTTTATGTGATATACAGGTCTTTCTCAGAGTAATCAGTTATTACTGACCATTTATCCCACATTTTGATTAACTTTCTGAACCGCTAATCTATCTTTCAAATAAAGAGGTCCAATTACTATGGGAGGAAACGCAACAGCTGGCCTTTGATGTTCTTAGAAAAGGTTTAGCTACCGCTCATGTATTAATGCACACCAAGTTCAACAAACCTTTATTCCTCTTTACTGATTCCAGCGACATGGATGTGGGGGCTATTCTCGCTCAGCTTGATAATAATCAAGTCAATCACCTACCTCTTACTTCAGAAAGACTTTAACTCAGGTGGAAATAAACTACAACGTGAATGAACGCAAATGTCTGGCTGTCCTGTTGGCCATCTAACATTTTCGTCCCTTCCTTTATGGGAACCATTTCACCATTGTGATGGACCATGCCTCTCTATGGTGGATACAATATATGAAAGAAACTGGAGGTTAGTTGTCCTGATGGGCCCTTAAATTAAAGAGTTACAATTTCTCAAGTATTCTTCAAGCTGACTTGGTGCATCAAAACGTCGAGGGAAAATCCCAGCTGCTCATAATAGCAATATATGCTTCTGAAGAGGACTAAATTTAAAAACTTATTGTAAAGCTGGAGGACTGGAGTTGAGAGGCTCCAGGGATCCAACACTAATTGAATATGGCTAAACATACTCAGGTTAAAAATGGACTATTGTATAAGTAGGTTGGGACATCTTGGCTACCATATGTCCGACCTTTTGCCAGAACAAAGTCCGCTCTGGAAGACCATATAACTGTGGGACATGGAGCAGTAAAGAAGACCCATCAATGGCTGAGAGAACATTGTTACTGGGATGATTGAGGCTATCCAAGACTTCATTATGCCTTATGTGAGCAAATCAGAAGCCTCCAAATTTAATTTATCAACACCAGGTCTCAAGTCTATGGTTACATTTACCACAGTTAGCATAAATTTTATTTTGCCCTTGCCTATGGCGCTGTATGGCCACTGATACATCATCTTAGCAGTTGACCACTTTCCAAAATGGTGGAGGCCATCTCTTTTGCCTCACCCACCTCTAAGGCCACTGGAACTTTAAGTACTAAAATAAACCTTCACCCGGCATGGTAGTCCCAAGTTACTGCTCTCTGATAATGTTACCAACTTCATCTCTCAAGTAGTCACTGATATCAATTCGCTGATTGGCACCTATCACTCCTTTAAGGCTCCCTGCCATCCTGCATTAAATGGCTGTAGAACGGGTGAATACTAATCTAGTTGCCATCCTCCAAAAGATGGCAAAGACCACCCTTCTAGATGAATGATTATCTACCCACTGCTTTACTAGCTTACCACGTTAGTTACCAATAAATCATACATGTCACCTTTACAGGTCCTTTATTAACAAGAGCCAAAACTTCCCTCAGGAGTAAAATTAATATTAGAAGCCTGGAGACTAGACACCACTGATCATGCTACGCGAAAGTTGGCTGATAAATTGCTCTGACTACAGGATTTAGCTAATAAATCTATGGGGACTGTAAGTAAATGAGAGGCAAATGAAGCAACGCCCATAAACCAGTTTTACCTAAATAGCAGTTATAGACCTCGCCCTGTTTTACCATCATCGGCCTGGAGGATTAATTCATAAGCTTGACACGCTGTGTTCAGGCCCTTACTGAGTTTATCAATGAGGATTGGAATATTCAAATTTCCTCTTAAAAATTAGGTTCTGTCATAAATAGGGTGCATGCCAGATTCCTCTGGAGTTATGTACCTCCTCAGCAAAATAATGAGGGGGACCTTGTCAAGAAAAAAGGGGTTAATGTTGAGGAGGACGAGATTTGAACACAAACTGAATCACTACCTGATCAGAGGAAATCCACCAATTTGGAAGATACTGAAAATGATAAGAATAAACATCTCCTGAAAGAGCGCTTGTAACTCTAAACCTCTCCAAAATCTGCTGATTTACATGACAAAGGCGCTGATTCACTTGATAAAAATCTTGCCTTTCAGAGGTCATTAGAAACTTCCGCCGCAAGCAAAGAAGGCCAGGTACACTGAAAGCCTTGTACTCCGCCTCACTGATCAAGAGATCACCATACCTGACTTGATCCCAATTTTCTCACAAGGTCTATCCTAACCGATCCCAAATCCTGCAAGGCCCTATAGTTATCTCCATCTTCTAACTAATAAAAATATCTTCAGATATGCCTAGTTGTTATACTAGAGATTTTTCTGCCAGTTTTCATGCAGAGATCTTGCCTGTTCAAAGTGAACAGAGTAGCCTCAACAACGAACTACCCTTGAGTGATTTGCCTTAAGAGCACAGCAGTTATAAGAGTTTCCTGCTAGATCTACCATCACTAATAATCTAGTAGCCTTCAAAGGTCTCAACCTATAGAAAAATCAACAAACCTGAAAGGGTTGTGAGGACACGAGTTGTTATGTTTTAAAACATCCACTGAGCTAGCCATTCTGGACTGCTTGAAAACCAAGAATATCAATGACACCCAGTTTCTGGAAGGAACTTACTTCGGTTAGGTTATTTAATGCCCCAGAATTCTTGATATGACCAGTAATGCTGATCAATACCTTGTACTATTAATCTGGCCCATCTTGAGCATACACAGTCTACTGGAAGACGAGAAGAATTATCCCAAGACTTCCTGAAACTTCAATGCAACGTTCCGCCTTAAAAAGGTGTTAGCTTTCCTACCAAGTTTGGAGGAATCATTAACAAAGTGAAAGAGGTAACACAGAAGGTCCAAGTAGTGGATATCCTAGATATGTAATCCCCTGATCAATGTTATTCTGTCCTGTCTCATCAAGAAGATCAAGATCTCCCCCATATTTTAGGTACACTAAAGAATAGAGCACTTCTGGTATTTTAAAGCCCTGGAGATAGGTGCATATTCATCTTACCAATTCAAGTTAACAAATTAGTTTTCTCAGCTCCTAAAGTTGCTTTGGGCAATATCCAGTATGATATACTTATTGGGACACAGTTTAGGATTAAATACATAGGAGTCATCAATATGAAAGAAGGGCGTTTATCTTTCCTCAAATATGAAGTTTCCCTTGTACTAGATAATAAAGACTCCAACATAAGGAATACTCCTGTCTGATTGAATACCATGTTTCTGCTTTGTCTTCATAATATTCTAATTATGGAAGAAATACAAAAAGCTCCCACATTAGTAAATGCTGTAGAAGGCATACCATTTTATGCTACTGAAAATATTAAATCTAAACCAAGAGAACAAAGAGTAGTTTCTACCAACAAAACCCTGAGTATAACCCCGAACTGATTGCTACATATCACTAGTGTCAATGGAGGCAGTAGGTTTGAACCAAGAGTTTTACTAGGAGTCCTCATTCTAGCTTGTTAAGCGGCCTATTGAGATACTACTTAAAGCCTAACGAACTAAAATATCTTGGTCAAGAAACATCAAGCGATTGGAAAGAATCATGTAATTTTCATTGACGAAATTGGCAAGGTACAATCTATTAATACTCACATTGGTTTTGGCCTACCTATAAATAATTTAATCTGTGCCATTACTCAAGACCCAATATCTGTTAAGTTAAACAGAAGGAAACTGAGAAAGTGCATCACCTATTTGAAGATTATCAAGATGTTTCTCCACGTCAGATGTTGACTATGGTCACATGAAAAAGACTGGACATATAATATTAATGTAGAATACTCAACTTCAATATGATCAAAGCCATATATGAAGTTAAAGGTAGAGGAGCAATACATGAAGACCAAGATCAAGCAATTATTGGATGCCAGCTTAACTGTGCCCTCCCAAAGTCCATAGCATCCCCACTGTTGCTTACAAAGAAAAAGAAAGGTGTTAAAAAAAAGAGTGATTGATTACAGGAAGCTATATAACCTCATGAAGAAGGACAGCTATCTTATTCTCATGCCTTGATGATGCTCTGGCCTGACTATTCAGCTCAAATTACTTCTCAACAATGGACCTCGCTAGTGGTTATTAACAGCTGGATCTGTCGCCTGAGGACCAAGAAAAATGCGCGTTGATATGAATGAAAGGATTGTTTAACCTACTCAGCTTCCTTAGGGATTATGCAATGCTCCCGCCTCGTTTCAATGGGCGATGGACCACATCATGTGAGATCTCAAATTAAGCTGTGTGATATATACATAGATGACATAATAGTGCTCTCTAAAGACCTTTATTGGTCATCTGGACCTTAAGTTAGTTTTTTTATAACTATGGAAAACTTCATCAAAATTAAGCCTGTGAAAAGTATCTTTTCTAACAGGAATTAATTTACTTTTGGAAATGACATATTGAAGGTAGGAATCAACCCTTGTATAATAAAGTTAAAAAATATCCATAATACCTGCGCCAAAGAGTCTCTTATATATACAGGGTATCTTTAGAAATGAAAGGATATTAACATCAATTTATCCCTAATCACGCTCAACTTGCTGAACCTCTTGTTCATTTGCCTGCCAGAAACACCCTTTCATATGGGGGTAAAGTAAAGAACTGCATTTGAGATTATAAATGATTTGTTGAAAAGAATACCAATTTTGACATTTAGATTATGAAAAGCCATTAATTATGTTTACTGATGACTAAGACTTAGCCATAGGCGCCATCCTCTTTCAATTGAATGATGAATGCATTGATGACCCAGTGTCCTATTACAGAGAAACGGTTTTTAAAGCTGAGTGAAATTATAATGTCATGGAGAAAAAGTTCTTAATTGTCCTCCTGACGTGAAATATTTTCAGCCCTTCCTGTATAGTAAAAACTTTATATTTGTTACAGATCATGCTTCTATAAAATGGCTTCAAGACATGAAAGATCCATTGGGACCGCCTAGTGCTAAAGATAAAAAACATGAAAGATCCAATAGGAAGACTGATCCAATGGGATTTTAAACTTCACCACTATGACATATATAGTGTCCATTGAGCTGGAACAAAGTACATGAACGTAGATGCAATGACCAGATTTCCATTATTATATCTAAACAATAGTGAAGCTAAATGGTATTCGATCTACTTATGAAATCAGACATTTAGGAGAACAAGGATGAACCAGTTCAGAAGATGATCAAACGACATGGTCAAAATACTAAAGTTCTTGATGGATTACTTAATAAAAAAGTCGGAACTGACTGGGTACCTTACTTAAGACCTTAGAACGGGTACCAGTGATAATGAAAGCCCACAATACCTTAGGACATGGAGGAGCCAAGAAATCTTAGGAATAGATCAAGGGTCACTACTATTGAGAAGAAATACTGGACTATGTAGGGAAAATCTTAAATGCTTGCATCACTCATAAAAAGCAGATGCCGCATAAGGCAAAGCACAAATATTAGCCCATGACCTCATAGCAGCCATTTTATACCATCAGTTTAGATGTTTTAGGACCACTACCTGAATCCACAGGAGATAATTTATACATCCTTGTAGGGTTTGATAATTCCAAGAAGTGGGTCAAAGAAATCATCATTCCCATACAAACCTCCAAAATATTGCTAACTTCTTATATCAAAATATACTCACTAGGAACGGCTGCCTGCAGGTACTGCTATGTGACAATGGAAAAAACTTTACATGATGTGTTGTGAGAATCTTAGTTAGAAGCATAGGAACTCAACAGCTATTTCTAGCGCCCTTCAACTTATCAACTAATGGGAATGTAGAAAGAGCAAATGGAACGTTGGTTTTTAATATTATGCAATATGGAAACCACTGACACATTATACTGAGACCAAAAATCTCCCAAGGGCATTGATGGCTTACAAGAATATTTTCTTTAGATTATCAAAATGTCTATACTCAAGGCCTTATATGAAATAGAACCTGGAATTCCAGATCTATTAGCTTGTGAAAATACTATTTAAAATACCGAAGACTCTGAGAAAGCACTAAGAAGATTAACTTAAAAAATATATAATTACAATCAGAGGTGATAAAAAATCTAGCTAAGATAGTTACAAGAGAAGGTCATGCAGCAAATGACTCTTGTCAACCACTACCCACTTTTGATTTTTGGACTTAGTCATATACTATTATAAACATATAGCACCCCAAGGAGGAAAAAAGGTTCAATCTGGGATGGACCATATGCTATAACTTATAAACGCATAGATGAGTACTTAATCAAGTTTCTCAAGACTGGAGTAACTATGAACCGCATACAAAGCTGACTTTTGCATCAGTACTCCCCTATCAATATTCTTGAAGGGGGTGATATCATATTTCAGGATATTAGACATGATTGGAGGAATAATGACCATTCAACTCCCTCAACTGAATTGATTCCTAGATCTAAGAAGGAGGGGTTTAAGGAGTAACCTCAATAGATCACCTGGAATAATTGATTGTCAGTATAACTTAGATTGACCTTAAGAAATACTTTCAGACCAAACTTTACCCTAATATAACCTAAGATAAAATCCTGACTAATTGATATGAAGGATAATTAGAAGGTCAGGTGACAATTACTAAAGATGGCACTCAACGCAGTGAATTAAGTTGAGCTTACAAAAGGGTAAGCATGAAAAATCTTCCCAATGATCAACCTAAGCGATACCAAGTCTCATACGACTTAGTATATTCAACTTACAATTTTACCCTATCAAAAATATGCTACAAAGACACTATACCCCAGAATGCACCTCTTAACCAAGAGCCTCACTTCCAGATTCCCTTCTCCATTATTTATTAATCCTTTTTATTTTTGGGGTTTATATTGTTTAGTATGACATATAAAAACCTTTACTCTATAAAAAGTTACACTAATTATTCTATAATTTTGTTTTGGTACTTGACTTCAATAAGTTTAATTCACCATACTTACAATAGGACGAATACTATAGCTGATAGGACATAAGCGGTGATTTGGCACTCTTTAAAATAAAAATATACTTGTCATGCGTCATAGTAGGCCTCAAGTATTGACTGTCAGCCTTCTTGGGGATAAACCATTGAACTCAAAAATAGAAGCCCTAGAATACCAAGCTAAATATGAGCATCCTACATAAAGCTCAAAGTTTATATCTGTATATTTGTTATCTGAACTCAAATTCAGGCGTGCTTCTTTGATTCTCTTTTTTTTGCTATATTAAAAATAGTGTTTTCTATGGTATCTTTTTATATCTTCATGAGAATTTAACTATTTTAGCAAGTAAAAAATTCAGGGAAAAATTGTGAAAAGTAACTGAGTACTTATAAGATTTCTAAAATATTATAAAGTGATATATATATGTTTATTATATCTAGAGAAAATAGAGATTACTATAATTATCAATTATACATTTCAAAGTATATCTATACTTTTTAGTAAAGTTAATAATTTAAAAATTTAATATATTTAGTATTCTTTTAAAGAAGTCTTCATCTCATCTATTAGGAAAGCTTTTTTGACTAACCCAAATTGTATCTAATTTTAGTCATGTTCAATCTTAATGCTGAAAAACCATGATGTTGGAATCTTAAAATTGATCACATTATCCATCTCAGATTAGATAAAGCTCTAATTTTTAGAAAATTCAGTACATTTAGTTTCCAGCTTATCATTTTAAGTTTTTGAAGATTGTTGATTAAAGTCTATTACTCAGCAAAGGTTACTGACTAAAATATTAACTTGTAATTACCCCAAAGGATTTATATCTGATTATTGGTTACAAATAATAACTTACTGAAATCATCCCCAACAATTTTAATAGGTAATCTAATGCTGACTAGTTACTCATTAGTCAGATTCTTGCTGTGAATCATTCAGACTGAGGCGCTGAATTCTTAAGGTCATTTTATGAAAATACTAAAGCATTTTTAATACTTGTTATGGCGGTTTTTTGTAAGAGTAACCAGGCAATGTGGCCCCTAAGAAATTGGTGATTGATTCTTACAGCATTAGATGGCCGCCAAACTGTAAAGGTTGCCCTAAAGGGGGTTGACTAAGGAGATGGATCCCGCTATGTTCAATAGATAACTCCAAGGGTTTAAGTTTGTAGTATATATCTATTTAAGCTTTATTGAGTCATTTGAAAGCTATGCAACCTTTACCTTATGAAAAACCCTTAGTTTTTAAAGATCATAATTCAGCTGTTAAAAATTTATTAACTTTTACTTCAAATTATAGAGCTGAGAGAACTAAATTCACTAGTTATTTCTCACAACATAGTAAAAGTATACCTGAGTGGGGGTGAATCCACTTATAAAGAAGACACGATTTAATAGCTGTTTCCATACAACTAGCATCCTCTTTATTCTTAAAACAAGTCCAAACCTGCTCAGTAACCCTATCAAGATAAATTACATTTGGTTCTCATTAAATGGGCTCTTTTAATGTGCTATTTGACTAAAAGAGTATCGTATATGCAAATGGAAAACTTTGTAACACTGGTGCTCACTACAGGGATTGTTGAGTCTTTCTGAAGTATAGATACATGTTGTTGGAATTTTTGCCCATATTCACAGCCTGCTAGATTACCAGGGATCGCTAGGGGAAAATTTCCCAAGGAGAAGTGAATTGAGAAATCAGTTGGCCTAAGTTTCATAATAACTATGTTTTGGGGATTTTGGGATATTCGCCTGGTTGTATCCATTGGGATCAATCCGGACAAATACTTAAGATCTCGTTGGGTGTTGTTGCCAATGAAATAGGGGCATCTGATAGTGATTAACTATCAGGTGTACCGATTGGTATTGGTCAGGTTTCATCACCAACTGATTGGGAATAAAATAGTAAGTTGCAAGGTGAGTGATGCCGCCTGCAACTAGTGAATAAATTGGTTGGTGCGCGACCCGCCTTAATGGGTAATAAGTCCCATTACCTAAGCAGGTCGCTAGCCAAATATGGTTGGTTTGCTTAGATCAAGAGGAAAATGTTAGGGACACATTTTCTGACTCTTTCTGTTTAGGTCTCAAGGATGTCCAACAATGGAATCCTAGCCAGGATGGGGAAGACCATTGCTGCCAAGATGAGGACGGGTGATTTAATGGCAACAGCTGCCATTTCATCGAAGAGGTGTCAACTGAGGGTTAGACGACTGAATCCCCACTATAAATTCCCTAGAACTCACTAAAATAAAAAACAGATAATTAGATTATATTACAGATATATAGTTTTAAGTTATTTCATCCAGTATATAGTTTAAAGAGTAAACTATCATCAGCTTTCAATTGTGGTATTCTTCTCAAGGATATTATTGCTGTGTGCAATAATAGGAAGTTTTTTAGAGAAAATAGTAAAGATCTGAGCGGGGATCTAGAGAAGAAGGAGACACAATCAGGGATTGCTGCTGACTGTGTATTGGACCAAAGATACTGTCACCAGGGAATCTCAGCAAAGATCAGGTTGGACAGAATGAGGGAATAAATCCCTACAATTACAACATCACAAGTATTTAATTGGGAATACTGGCTGAGCATTGGGCCAAGATATATGAATTCATACTCAACTATGGATAATAGTCATCACACTATTATTGAACTATAATCTATTATACTATACAATGTGACAAAGTGCACAAGGAAACCAACCCTGTGCAGTAAAAAGATTACTAGGGTTGTTGCCAATAATAACCAAGTTAAGTAGATTTTTACAAGTTGGCGCTCACTACAGGGGTAGTTGAGTTGAAGAATTTATAAGAATTTAGTACAAAGATGAGTTATGCAAACTGTGGACTGAGTTAGCCACTGTAAACCAGAATGCCCTAAACTCAGCGGACCATCAGGAATTCGCAGCCTTAGAAAACGAGTTGCCAAGGTGGAGAAAGGGATAGATAATGCTGCAAGCTTTGGGAACGAGTTACTTGGGAAAGTAACATCGTTGAATAATAATGAAGGGAACCTAGTTTGAGAGGTCTTATACCTGAAAACAAAGCAAGAAGTGGATCATGCTTGTTTGAGAAATTTCGGTGTGGATATAGAGTGATTTTTCAAACAAGTGGAGGAACTTAAAGCTCACAAATATGCTTGTGAGCCAGATACATCAAGCAATGCCGAAGAAAGAAGTCCTCACATGATACTTGGGAAATCAAATACCCCAAGGAACATGACGCCCACTTTTGCTGCCATTTCAGAGATGACGCCCAAAGTCACTCCTCAAGTTAGCTGAGTGGCCAAACCTAGAGGATCAGTCAGAGATAACTTGGAGGAATTTAAGGCAACGCTAAAATTGCCAATGTTCCATCAGGGATAACGCCCCAGCATTTTTCTGACTGTTTGAGATGACCATGTATGGCTATGGGGACCATCAAAAGGAGTTGACAGTCATGAATTGCCTAGACACCAACTGTCAGAAATTAGTGTTACCTCACCTGGAGGGGGACATCTGGCCGTATGCTGAGGCAAAGGCAGCCATCATGAAAGAGTTTGGGAGACTGACATGCATGTCAAAGTGCAAACAGGAATTTATGGTAGTCCAGTTACATAAAGATGATTCTCTAGCTAGCTTCGCGGATCAGTTTTACCAGGAGTCACAGATACTGGTCGGAGCAAAAGTAACAAATGACTTTGATGCCATAATCGCCTTGCAAGAGGCCCTTAGGCCCTATTGTGATTTGCATCACAGGATGTCTTCTGTGTTCGTGATGGAAATAACCACCTCACAAATGGTAGACAATTTGAAAATTTTGTGAGTGACATTTGATGCCCCAAATAGAAGCTTCAAATCCAATCCAGAATGCAATATGAATTCCACAAAGGGAAATGAAGGAGCTAAAGAGATGATTAATTGAACCGTGACAGGGAATAAGCCCAAAGAATTCAGACGGTTGAATAAGAAGGAAAAGGTCTGCTACCAATTTGGCGGGAAAGGACATTTTGCCATGCACTGTAAGAAGCCGAAGGATCAGATCAACATGGTCCAGGAGAAAGAGTCAGCAGCCACCAAAGAATTGGGAAAAGGGCCCACGGCCTAGATGAGGAACAGTCTAGAGCTGCAGAGAAGCCTGTTCCTCCTGACATTCTGACTGAGGAAATTGATATCAGTGATCTGTTCATAGACAACGAGCAGGATCAGCTGTATCAAGTGGTCAATTAGGATATAACTGCTGTGACCAGACTGGGGCAAAGAGAATAGACCCTGAGATAATCAATGAAGTTGCCGGCCATACGCCTGACAACTGGAAAGACATGATTTGAACTGCCAAGAATCCTGAAGAATTATCTGAAGTCTGATTAGATGAGGCTAATTTGTCAATCCCCCTCAGTGCGATAGAGGAATTGTTTCCTGATTTATTGGCGCAAATTATTCACACCCTCAATTCAGCTAATAACACCGCTATTCACTCAGTAAACACTATATTGCAATACTCTAAGCATACGTATATAAACATACAA
Source organism: Massospora cicadina (assembly GCA_022478985.1). NCBI lineage: Eukaryota > Fungi > Entomophthoromycota > Entomophthoromycetes > Entomophthorales > Entomophthoraceae > Massospora > Massospora cicadina. Next base: position 73,546 of record JAKSZP010012197.1, on the reverse strand, counting down.
GTGAATTGAGTAAGAGTGAGGGTAATTGTCAATAGCGGAGCGCCTAACACTATTGTCTCAACCAAGCTGGTAAAGAGGATGAAGATCTCGCCAGACTTGGAACATAAGAAGAAATATGGGACAGCTGGGCCAAACACCAATGTCTCCTGCTGAGCATATAGCGCGTTGCCACTACAATTCAGGTCATTGATGGCATCTTCGCCAGCAATAGTTTTGGTCAACCAAACTATAACATTCTGATCAGAACAGAGTTTCTACGCAAATACAGAGTTAAATGTAACCTCAAGGATAATATGTTGACCATATTGGGTCAGACGTTATCATTGGTATATCAGAAGGATGGTGAAGCTCCGCTGAATTGGAGAAACAACTTCATCAATTTAATATACAATGATGGCATTGTCCTTATTTGGTACCAATTAGTTGGTAGAAAACAATGTGAAATGCTGGTGGAAATCCTAAAGAACTGGGGGATTCTACTGAGGATCAAGAATGAGATAATGGGGATCAGAGGAGTCATGTCAGTACCTTGCCAGCTGGAGATGAACGGACTGGTAGAAAGGGTGAATGGAACGCTGGCTGTGACGCTGAGGAAGCTGGTCGCAGGAAGAACTTCTGCGTGGGGAACGTACCTGAGTTCAGTGACATTTGCCTACAATAATAGTCATCATATGGTGACGGGAAAGACGCCATTTGAGTTGTTATATGGAAGAAAGGCTGCGTTGCCGCTAGTTTTATATTTTGTGGTGGAACCTACGTTGGGACGAGTGCCAAACAGTACCTGAACCGACTGACAAATACCCTGATCAATATGCAATTCAAGCATTTGAACCTAAATTGAAGAAAAGGATATGAGCGAAATCAACGGATGATAAGAACTGACCAGCCTTAGCAGAATATTGAATAGGCGAAAAAGTACCCTATTGTGATATGCATGGTTTTGGAAGAAGAAACAAATTAGATGCGTTGTGGTTGGGTCCATTTGAAGTTATCGCCAAGGCAGCAGCAGATGCCTACTCCATTAAGAATCTCTTGGATGAAAGAGTTGTGAATTGAGTCCACGCTAAGTATCTGAAGCGATGGATCAATGAAAAAAATAAAAGAGTTCCTGAAGGACTGATGAACCCTTTAAGTTTGTCATGTCCTGATGATTAGGTCAAGTCCAAAAAGGACCTTCAACCAAACTAAATGGTTAAGTCCAAAAAAAGTACCTCTGAACCATAGAAAACTGGCAGGTTTAAGTACCCAGGACCCAGTTTGGGAAAAAAAAATAAAAAGATGGACCGCTGAACCAAAACAAGGTCAAGTCCCATGGAAAAAAAGAAGAATAAAGATTAAAAATTGATAAAAGATATTGGAAAAAAGATTATAAACTGCATAGAGAAAAACTGATATAAGTTTTATAATTTTTATTTATTATTAATTGTCCTTAATACGGGATGATTCCGCCTATGTTGCCTCTTGGGGGAGGGAGGATTGATCGTGGTAGGAATGAACAGCCCATCAAAATTGATGTGAGATTGGATACTAGCGAGGGCTAGACCTACATGAAACCACATTCTTTGAGCAAATGCAGAACCCTGCAAGAAAGCGACTAAGGGAAGGAAATGAGATGTTGGATGAAGCTAATTGCAAAACTCTGAAGTGGGGAGGAAAGCAATAGTATAAGAAGATGCAATTGGTGAATAACCCCAAGTAATTCTAATATGATACCAGAGCTGGAAGATTAGTCTTGAGCACCTGACGATGGGCTTCATCAAGAACACTGGACATATGGGTTGGCAATGAATAAGGGATGCTTGATGGGGGTTGCCAAATCATGCCCCCTATCAAAGCCATCCCGGAAGATACCAATGAAAAGCACCGGCAAAGAGATAGTCATGCAGGGAGCAAATGGCATCCTGCAAGCAATGACTATGGCTTCTTGGAAGCTAAAGCTGAATGAACAGTGAAACCTGGGCGAGGCTGGAAGCTTTGTGGACCAACTTCATAGTACTTGGCCAGCAAAGCAAAGAGCATAAGCGGCGGTATCCCAATCTAGGATGTTATCAAGATCAGAGGGATTCAGCGCTAGAATTAAAGCCTCAGTGACTTGGGTCCAGAGTTCATCATAGGGGAGCTCAAAATGAATACTGTTACCAATGGTGAGCTTGGTAGCCAGAACAGCAGGTTTGTAATATTGTCCGAGTTGGAAAAGGACCTCAGGAAGCAGGTCTGACCTGGCAAGAAATAAGCGATCAAGAGCAACCAGCATAATCTCTGGAGCATCTATAACGATGGTTGGTTCATCAGCATTAGGAGCTGAATCCAAGAGAGTTTCAAAATCCAACTCTGGAATTGACGGCAGAGGGAGAATCAGCTAAGAGTGTTTGAAAATGATAGCAAGCCTGGTTTCAGAGGGATTAGTTACCATTTCTGGTAAATCAATGGAAGGAATAGAAGCTGGTGCCAGACTAGGCGTATGAGTCCTGGAAGGACCATAAAAGAGGTTCCGCCATGCATCCTGACTCATCTGCTGGAAGAGCCATAGTTCTTGATCAGACAAACTATACAGAAGCTGCTGGTATCATGACTCAGAATTCAACATATGAGCTGGATGAGAGGGGGATGTCAGACTTACATGGAAGTTGACATTATGCACTCTACAATCCATTAAGCTCCAATTTAGGAGAAATTAATCTCAAAATTAATGAGATAAGCTCTCCAAGAGAAGAATTAGGAATGATTTGAGCCAAGAGGTCATGAGAGAAATAACTAGGGCGAATAAATATGAATATTTTTAATTGAGCCATGAAATGAACATTGACGGCAAGAGTCTCCTGTCTAGGATGAGGAGAAAATCAGGAAATCAAGGATGCCAGATCAAGAATCCTGAATATGACATTGAGTCATATACCCTGATGGGGGGAAAACCAGATCCTGGGACTAATATTGTCACAAGTAAATTGATCAGCCTGGAAGGACAGTAGATTGTGGGGACCGCGCTTTGAGAAGGTGGTAGCAAGGAGGAAGAGGAAGAGCGCCATATTGTGAGTCCTGGGGAACATCCCCTGGCTCTTGATTGGGCCATCTTCCCATTCCTGAGTAAAAAGACATCAAAGAGGATGGCGGTACCCCTTGTTACTCAGGGCGATCTCGCTCACATAGTAGATGAGCAATGGGTAACAACTCTTCCGCTTTGGATCCCACCTCCAGTGCCCACACTCACCTCAGCAGAACTGTTGCAGGGAATTAGCAAAATCTGCGCTGAGTTTGTCAAATTGAAATCAGTCAGATCTATTTTGAGTGGCAATCTGTCCAATGCCCGAATCTCAAATGACTGGAAAGGCATGAAGACTGAGGTATTGGTCAGAACGCCCAATGGTTCCAATTTGATCAGTATGGCAATAGAACTTACATTGGGCACCATCGACGAGGGTTTGAAGCCCACTGTTGGCAATTCTGGCATTGCGGCCAATGTGATGCCATTGACCGAACAGATGGTTCAGCAACCAAGTGCGTGCAGGTTGGGCGTCCCAAACCTGTTCCCAACCAAATGGACCCGCCCCTATGTGGGGTGGCCTTGGGGGATTCCCATCACTCATTGGGCCAAACGCCATCATGCCAACTGTCAGAAATGTAGTCAAACCCCAGTTTAGACGTTTGAGGTCAAACTGACAGTGACTCAGCCCACTGCCAAATTTTGTAAGGTTGGTTCTTAAGGAACAAACCTGTCCATTCATGAACAATTCACCAGTTAGTTCAAAATTGCGGGACCCAATCCCAGCTTGTCACTACCCCAATCAACCACTATTTATCAGTTGCATGGCACTGAAAAAATTGTTGGTCGGTTTTTTCCTTTTACTTCAATAAAATTTTAACAAAAAAATGAAAATTTTATTTTTCTTCTAACTGCGTCCCTGATAGCATTTCTCTGGTGGCCTGTCAGTCCATATACTGGATGGGCTCTACCAGTACTTTTGGTCACTATGGCCCCTCTGTCATCAATTGTGCTCAGCGAGTCCAATATTTCTGGCTCTACAACCCCATTATCACTAACTTCTGGCAGCAATATATGGGGATCTTGTGGCCTTATGTCCACCAATTTCAAGAGAGAATCTATATCCTTATCACCACAGTTGAAATGGCTCCATATGCCGAGGATCTCATCGAAACTATCTCAATGATTCCACTCCCTGTAGCAAGACCCCTGGGTTGGGATTGGGTTCAGTGTGGTTTGTCATCGGGATCATTCTCACCATGTTGCTGCACCAACACTTCGTCATTTCCTAATGCCCAGCTCCATATCAAGTCATTCAGTCAGCAATGCCTTTGGCATTCTGGCTTGCTTTTTGGGTGCTTATGCATCCTGACTGGCAGGCCAGTCTAAACTTCTTCTGCCATTTCCATGACATAATCAACCAACCATTACTTCCAGTCACTTCCACCTTGTTCTTCGAACTGGGCGCCACAGTGGTTACTTTTTACCAAATGAATGTGTAATCAGTAGTTTGCTGTTTGTTGTTTGTTTGGTCACTTTCTGACTTTGGAAGAAGTATCCGCTCTACCTTGGGAAATCTTCTTTAAACCACCCAAGCTGTGCAGATTGCATCTCCTCCTCTTTCCTCCAGCCTGGAGGGAAGATCAAGTGTCCCCTCCCAGGAGATTGCCAATCAAGTTCTTGACACACTCGCCAAAGTGCAAATGCGTACAGCAATTGCACTTAATAACAATTCTGCGTTATCTCATGCCCAACAAGGGCTCGCGTTGTTAGACGCTGTGGATGAGGATGCTTGCCGTTGGGTGAGAGGTCTTTTGCGTTCTTCCTCACAAGCAGGAGACTCCACCCCACTGATGGCTGTCATGTCAGCCGCCCTAAAACCCCTGTGTCCCAATCAAACCACTTAATCAGACTGATCTATGCCATGACCGAATCTCCTAGCTTGGTTTCCTTGATTTCTACCTTTTTGAACTGGCCCCCGCGTCAGGTCTATCTATCAATATGCTTCAAGCAGTCTTTAGATCAGGCTTGAATTTGGGTTCCATTCATCACGTGACCTGGTCTACCATCCAAGGATCAATAGATCAAACATGTGCCACCTCAACTACTATCAATGCCTTCCCCCGCCATGGTTCCCATTATCAGAAGGGAAATAACATGATAGATTACCCAACGAAGACGCAGACGACGAGCCTGTCTCTGATTTTGTGGCAGACCTAGGTAATAATCTTGCTGTAACCCTGAGTCCGAGTTGGTGGTTGCAGAGTTAACTATCAATGATTCTGTTCAAGCCCAGATGGAGGAAATCGTTTCCCCTGCCCTCATACTTCCAATTTTTGCTCCAGCGAAGGACCCCAATCTTACCCCCAAAATACCCATTATTTCTTCAGTTGCAAATGAGTCAGTTGAATCTTCCAATAAACAGAATTTCGCTTATTTCCTTGTACCTATGAAGATCAGTGTCAGCCTGAATCATGTTTCCTTTGAAGCTCTGGTGGATACTGGGGCTTCAAGGAACTTCATGAGTGTTGAGTTGGCACAACAATTAAAGCTGGAAATGGATGTGGGCTCCTCAGTAATGGTGGCCTCATCTGATTATCAGTCCTCATATGACGTTCACTGACTGAAACACTTTTCAATCCACCAGTTCAACTTCTGCGATTGTTTTTTGGCTATGCCGAACTTGGTGTTTCCAGTAATCTTAAGTGTGGGGTGGTGGCGCTGACAGCATGTGAAGATTCATTTAGAGTCTAATATGTTGTCGTTTACCAATGAAGATTTGGAGGGATAGTTCCCTCTGATCAACACCCTTAAGAAGATACAAGGAACCAGCTCTATCACTACCCTGGTTACTTCTGTGGGCATTCTGGCCAATTTCCCCAAAAGCTTAATGCAATATCAGAGAATCTTCAACATGGAAAAAACAGATCGCCTGCCTAAGCACTCTAGGTATGATTGTGGGTTTCAAACAACCATGAAGTTGGTGAACATCAACTGTCCGTTGTATCCCCATACAGCGGAGGAAGAAGTTGCACTCAATACCTGGTTGGACGATATGTTGAAAAAAGGTTGGTTGTTCAAAGAGACCTCATTATCGCCTCCCCATTGTTTTTGCCAAAAATTGGATGGTTCTCTCCGTCCCTGCATGGATTACGATCATCTGAATAAAATAATGGTTTCTGATCCCTACCCATTGCCTCTGAAGCAGACAATTAGCCAGGCAATCGCCAAACCTGTATTTTTTCAAAGCTGGATCTGGTGAACGCTTTCAACCAAATTCAGGTAATGGAAGGGCAGGAATGGTTAACTGCGATCTGAACAAAGCAAGGCATTTTTCAATTTCGTGTAATGCCCTTTGGGCTGAAGAATGCTCCCACTACGTTTCAATGGATGATTAACAATGTACTGGTTGAACTCTGGTTTACTTGTGCAATTGCTTACATTGATGATATCCTGGTTCACTCCCCAACTCCCAAACAACACGCTACTGACTTGGAAGCAGTGGTGGTCACCTTACATAAATCAGGGTTGTTCCTCAAAGCTTCCAAGTGTGAGTTTTATAAGGAGGAGGTTACTTTCCTTGGGAACCTGGTTCTTAAAGATGGTGTCACAATCCTTCCCAACAAGTTAGATGTGATCTGAGAATGACCAACTCTGACTACGCAGAAACAACTTTGGAGTTTCTTGGGAACTATCATCTTTCTAAAAAAATTTTCCCCAGCACTTTCCCAGTTGGCCGCACCACTCCACCCCTTACTGGGAAAACATACCGTTTTGTTGGACGCCCAAATGTCAGCAGGTGTTTGAATTGATCAAAGAGGTTGTTGAATATTTAGGCTGTAGACGGATGGCTGGTCCTTCTTTGTCCGTGGGGCAGAGTTTTGGGCGTCTGTTGTATGAGGACAACAGATAGGATGGTGATTTAGAATTTAATTTAAAGCTTATTGTTGGCACTTCAATAGTATAAGATGTCATTCCACTTGGATGATGGAACGCCGCCCTGATCTTACTGATCCCAAGTGAAAATCAACTAATATAAAAAATGAACGTACTAAACAAAAAAGTTTATAAATTAAATTATAAACAAATCCAGTAGTGAAAGGATATTTTATTAATGTAAATGCAAAGTTATTTATAGGGTCTGAAGTTAACCACATCTTTCCCATGACATCTTACTTTTCAGTGACCCTTGGTCACATAAAAAGTTTGTAATGACGTCTACAAATACTTTGACTCAGGGCATCATGCTCAGCCTCAGAGTTGGAGTAAACACCATCATCATACTTGAAATGGCGTTTCGTCATACCTTCAAAATAGCTGAACTGATTCACTTTCATGTGCAATTGGCAGCACATACCAAGGCGATTTATATCACTAATTAGTAATTGATTTGATCAAAAACTCAACTGACAATAAGAACTAATTTTGACATAGACCAACAAAGCCCATGTGCCCGAGTCATTAAATCAAAGCTTAAATTTAAGTTTGACCTAACCAACAAAGCCCTCAGGCCCGTGCCATCATAGTCATATATTAATTAAGTGAAATCGCTAGGCCGCGAATTCTAAGCTTTGCATAAGCTTAAAATATACCTGGTCCATAATCGCTAATATCTGATATGATCCATAACAAGTTTCTAAACAGCTAACCTTATTATGTTCTTATCGAATATCTGACAATTAGGTCCAGTCAATTACTCAACAGAGGTTTTCATGTCTCCACCTATCTTGAACACACCAATTCTACCAAACTGTATATTGTTGCATGCATTGCCTCATTGGTAGCAGTGGGAGTGGTGTTACTTTCAGGAGCATGATGGTCTTGAACATCTGGTTGCTTACATTTCCCAAAAGTTCACAGCCACGAAGCAGTCTTGGGCCATTTATGACAAGGAATTGGCAGCTGTTGCATGGGCATTAACTCATTGGCGGTTTCTGTTGCAGGGTGCCCGCCATTTTTTAACAAACTGCATGGATCACCAGACCCTTTTGTATTTCTGCAAACCCCAAAAATTGGCGCATTGGCAGGACCAAACCTATCAGGACCTATGCAGTTTTAACTTTAATTAAATTCGTTAAAGGTGCGCTCAATGTACTTCCTGATTTCCTAAGCCGCAGTCCTGCCCAATGTCCCTCAGAACCTGAGGAAGTGGATCTCATTACCATGATTCCTGCTGCTCAGATTCTGTCGATCGTTCCCCCCATTGTTTCCTCCATTGCGTTGGCTCCCAATGCCCCATTATTGGCTCAGGTTTTAGCTGGTAAAATGGCCTGCCCTGAGGGCGTGGAGTTGGTCAAGCAGTTGGTTCACTCAAGTCACAAACACTCCATATAATCCTTAGAAGAGGGACTCATTTATTTCCATTCTCGCATTTGGGTTCCCCCTCCTTCCAATCAGAGGTATTCCGCGCACATCATGATCCCCCCACAGTTGGACATACTGGTAACAAGAAATGCATCAATTTGATCAAGTGATCTTTTAATTAAATGGGATTGACCAAAGAGGTCCCAGCTTGGATCACCAATTGTGTTACTTGCGCTAGGGCCAAGTTGCATTGCTCTAGAAAAAATGGCCTCCTGCACCCCTTACAGCAGGCGGAAGGTCCATGGACCTCAGTGTCCGTGGACTTTATCATTAAACTCCCCTGTTCTAATGGGTTCACAGCGGTGATGGTAGTGGTGGATCATTTCACAAAATTTTCTTTTTTATCCCTTGTACTTCCACAATTACATTGGAAGAAACTACCCATCTTTTTGTACACCATGTGTTTTTGATGTTTGGTCTTCCCCAGGAGATCATCAGTGACCAGGGTTCACAGTTTACCGTGCGGTTTTGGAGTGAACTCCTCTTGATCCTGAAAATATCCCCCTGTCAATCCATGGCATATCACCCTCAGTCCAACAGACAGACTGAGCGCGTTAATCAAGTCCTTGAACAGTATCTGCGTTGCTATGCTGCAGCAGCGCAGGATACTTGGGCTGGTGACTTGCCCCTCACTCAATTCGCTTACAATAATGGGACCCACGTGTCCATGGGGTTTTCCCCTAAATGAAGCAACGTTGGGTTATAATCCTTCATTTTCGGTTGGGCCATGCTTGTGGCCTGAGGTTCAAGCTGCCGCGGACCATGCTGCACATATCCAATCAACTCAAGCTTTAGTGTGGGAACACCTTACCAAAGCCATCGATGACTACAAGCAGTTCATGGATTGCAAGCACCTTCCAGGTCATGATTTTATGGTGGGTTCCTATGTCATGCTTGATACCCATCATTTGCAAATTTAAACCCCTTCCTGCAAGTTCGCCAGTAAGTGCTCAGGCCCCCATTTAGTGGAGGAGGTATTGGGTAATGGGGCGTTCTGACTGAAGCTTCCTGCACATTGGAAGCAGCACCCTGTTTTCCATGTTTCCCAGCTGTCGCCCTTCAAGGGTGCAATTCCCATGGAACTGGAACTGATCATTGTCAATGATGGGGAAGAAGCTGAGGTAGAGGCTATCCTGGCATCCCAGGAAGTTGCGACGTTCCATCCAATATCTAGTGGCCTGGAAAGGGTATCCGGCCTACAAAAATAGTTGGGTCAAGGCGCGCAATTGCGCGAATTGCATGGACCTGGTTGAAGCTTTCCATATATCCCACCCAAGGCTCCCCGCCCCCCCCAGAAAGTGTGACAATTATGGCTATCAAGTTACCCAAGGCACACAAGCATGTGGCTCTGGTGCAGTTTCCCAGTGGGGGTGCCCTTCCTTTGGTAAAAGGAAAGGGTAATGTAAGTCCTGGGGAGCGTCCCCTGGCTCTTGATCAGGCCATCTTCCCATTCCCGAGTAAAAAGACACCAAAGAGGATGGCGATACCCCTTGTTACTCAGGGTGATCTCGCTCACATAGTAGATGAGCAATGGGTAACAGCTCTTCTGCTTCGGATCCCACCCCCAGTACCCACACTCACCTCAGCAGAACTGTTGCAGGGAATTAGCAAAATCTGAACTGAGATTGTCAAATTAAAATTGGTCAGATCTATTTCAAGTGGCAATCTGGCTGATGCCTGAATATCAAATGGCTGGAAAGGCATGAAGACTGAGGTATTGGTCAGAACGCCCAATGGTTCCAATTTTATCAGTATGCCAATAGAACTTACATTGGGTGCCATCGATGAGGGTTTGAAGCCCACTGTTGGCAATTCTGGCATTACGGCCAATGTGATGCCATTGACCAAACGGATGGTTCAGCAACCAAGTGCAGGCGGGTTGGGCGTCCCAAACCTGTTCCAAACCAAATGGACCCACCCCTATGTGGGGTGGCCTTGGGGGATTCCTGTTACTTGTCAGGCCAAATGCCATTGTGACAACCATCAGAAATGTAGTCAAACCCTGGTTTGGACATTTGAGGGTGAACCAACAGCGACTCAGCCCACCGCCAAATTTTTTGATGTCAGTTCTCAAGGAACAAACCCGTCCATTCCCAAACAATTCTCTGGTTATGTCAAAATTGTGGGACCTGATCCTGGCTTGTCACTACCCCAATTGACCACTATTTAATCAGTTGCATGGCACTGAGAAAATTGTTGGTGAATTTTCTTCCTTTCCCTCAATAAAATTTTACCAAAAAACTAAACATTTTATTTTTTCTTTCAACCGCGTCCCTGATGGCATTTCTCTGGTGGCCTGTCAGTCCATATACTGGATGGGCTCTACCAGTACTTTTGGTCACTATGGCCCCCTCTGTCATCAATTGTGCTCAGCGAGTCCAATATTTCTGGCTCTACAACCCCATTATCACTAACTTCTGGCAGCAATATATGGGGATCTTGTGGCCTTATGACCACCAATTATAAGAAAAATATATATCCTTATCACCACAGTTGAAATGGCTCCATATGCCGAGGATCTCATCGATACTATCTCAGTGATTTACTCCCTGCAGCAAGACCCCCTGGGTTGGGATTGGGTTAAGTGTGGTTTGTCATCGGGATCATTCTCACCATGTTGCTGCACCAACACTTTTTCATTTCCCAATGCCCAGCTTCATATTAAGTCATTCAGTTAGCAATGCCTCTGGCATTCTGGCTTGCTTTTTGGGTGCTTATGCATCCCAACTGGCAGGCCAGTCTAAACTTCTTCTGCCATTTCCATGACACATATGCTGAAGGTCTTATGCAGTGTTGAGTATTGATGAATGTACTCTGCTTGAACCAATGAAGTATTTGACCAAGTGTCCAAAGCAGTGTTCTCGTGCCCTGGTCCTTTTCTCGCTGGAAATCTAGGCAAGAGGGGTGATGTGTTGGGATTTTTGCCCATTTTCTTATCCTGCTAGATTACCAGGGATTGCTAGGGGAAAATTTCCTAAGGCAAAGTGAATTGGAAATCAGTTGGCCCGAGTTTCATGGTAACTATGTTTGGGGGATTTTGGGATATTCGCCTGGTCATATCCATCGGGGATCAATCTGGATAAATACTCAAAATCTCATTGGGTGGAGTTGCCAACGAAATAGGGGCATCTGATAGTGATTAACTATCAGGTGTACCGATTGTTATTGGTCAGGTTTCATCACCAACTGATTGGGAATGAATAGTAAGTTGCAAGGCGAGTGATGCCGCCTGCAACTATTGAATTAATCAGTTGGTGAGTGACCTGACATAATGGGTAATAAGTATCATTACCTAAGCAGGTCGCTAGCCAAATATGGTTGGTTTGCTTAGATCAAGAGGAAAATGTTAGGGACACATTTTCTGACTCTTTCTGTTTAGGTCTTAAGGATGTCCAATAATGGAATCCTAGCCAGGATGGGGAAGACCATCGCTAATGAGATGAGGATGGGTTATTAAATGGCAACAGCTGCCATTTTATCGAAGAGGTGTCAACTGAGGGTTAGTTGACTGAATCTCCACTATAAATTCCTAGGATTTACTATAATAAAAAACAGATAATTAGATCATATTACAGATATATAGTTCTAAGTATTTCATCCAGTATATAGTTTAAAGAGTAAACTATCATCAGCTTTCAATTGTGCTATTCTTCTCAAGGATATTATTGCTGAGTGCAATAATAGGAAGACTCTTAGAGAAAATAGTAAAGATCTGAGCGGGGATCTAGAGAAGTATGAGACACAATTGGGTATTGCTAAAACTGTGTGTTATACAGATGATACTGTCACAGGGAATCTCAGCGAAGATTGGGTTAGACAGATTGAGGTAATGAATCCCTACAATTAGGATATCACAAGTATTTAATTGGGAATACTGGCCAAGCGTTGGGCTATAATATATAAGATTTCATACTCAACTACGGATAATAGTCATCATACTATTTTTGAACAATAATCTATTATACTATACAACGTGACGAAGTGCATGAGGAAACCAAACCTGTTCAGTAAAAAGATTACTAGGGTTGTTGCCATTAATAACCACTTAAGTAAATTTTTACTTATGTCCTCCATCCAGTGTGAAATTGAGCATTTATGGAAGGAGTTGTAGAGAGTTAACAATAACACTCTAATGTTGGCAGCCCAGTCCAATCTAGTCAAAGTGAAGGAAAAATTGTCAAGGTAGAAAAAAAATTTACCTTTTTGAAAATGTTATTAATGTATTTTAAAATCTCTGAATCTGAGAAGAAACAAACTAGAGTCGTTAAGGACCTGCTGTTGGTATTTTTTGCCCATATTCCCAACCTGCTAGATTACCTGGTGTCACTAGGGAAAATTCCCTATGGCGAAGAGAATCAGAAATCAGTTGGCCCAAGTTTTGGAAAAGCTATGTTTGGGGGATACTGGGATATTCGCCTGGTTGTATCTGTCAGGGATCGATCTGGATGAATACTTAAGATCTCATCAGGCGGATTTGCCAACGAAATAGGGGCATCTGATAGTGATTAACTATCATGTGTATCAATTGGGATTGGTCAGGTTTCATCACTGACTTTTTGGAAATGAATAGTGAGTTGCGAGGCGAGTGATGCCACCTGCAACTAGCCAATTGATCAGTTGGTGAGTGACCTGCCATAATGGATAATAAGTCCCATCAACTAAGAAGGTCACTAACCAATTATGGTTGGTTTGCTTGGATTGAGAGGAAAACGTTAGTGACACATTTTCTGACTCTTTCCATTTGAGGTCTCAAGGATGTCCAACAACGGAATCCTAGCAAGGATGGGAAAGATCATCGCTGCTGAGACAAGGATGGGTGATTCTATGGCAACGGCTGCCATTTCATCGAAGAGGCGTCAACTGAGGGTTAGACAGCTGAATCCCCACTATATAATTCCCTAAAAATTACTATAATAAAAAACCAGAATTTTAAAACCAGCATTTTAAAAACCAGCATTTAGATAACTAGTACTTTACTGTAATAATAACGATTTGGTGTATAGTTAGACTATCAGCTTCTATTGTGCTGTTCTATCTCAAGGATATTATTGCAGAGGGTAATAATTGGAAGATTCTTAGAGAGAAGATTAAATATCTGAGTGGGGATCTAAAGAAGAAAGGAACCAAAATCAGGGATAGCTGCTGATTGTGTATTGGGCTGAGAGAGACTGTCACTGGGTTATCTTAGCAAAGATCAGGTGGACAAGAGTATAGGGAACAAATCCCTACGAGTACAACTTCAGGAGTATTTAATCAGAAATACTGGCCGAGCGTTGGGCCAAAATATAGTTCAATCTCAACTGCGGATAATTGTCTCCATACTATTATCAATTAATAATACATTCTATACAACGTGACAAAGCGTACAAGGAAATCAAACCTGTGCAGTAAAAAGGTTACTGGGTTGCCTGCCAATAACAGCTAAAGAGTAAATTTTTACACCTGCTAATGCTCAAATCTACATTTGAGCAAATGCTGAACAAATTTTATAATATATGAGAAGTATAGTCAACTATTAAAATAAGTACAAGATTAAAACCATTAATATACTTGTTCTTAAGCAGAATCTGAATTGGGTGACCACAAATTATATGAAGAAGAAAGTAATGTGGATAGCATGTAGCCTACCCATAATATACCAAGTGTTTTATTTGCAAAATTCAGCAATGATCCTCGGATAACACTCCAACTGGAACTAGTATGGCTAGCCACACTACTCATCCTACAATAAATCTATAGTAATTGAAGAATTTTAGGCTACCCCCAAAATTGCCATTGTTTTATTGTTATAATGCGCCACCGTTATCCAGTTATTTATAAGTGACTATGTTTGGAAGTAGTGATTACCATAGATGGAATTACATTGAACTTTTTATTTGGATACCAATTTCCATAATTTGATGTTACCCCATTTGGAGGGGTATAACTGGGCATAAAATGAAGCAAAAAAGCAGTTATGAAGAAATTTGGTAGCCACAAATGGATGTCTTGCCAAAAGCAAGAGTTCATGGGGGTATAATTCTGGAAAAATGAAACTATGGAAGCGTTAACCTTTGTTTCTATCAAGAGGCTAAAAGTTTTACTGGAGGTCACGCCATGAGATTTTGATGCTTACATTGCAATAAAGCAGTGCTTCAACCTTATTGAGACTTACATCAATCTATGGTGTTGGCGTTGACTAACAACTCTACCACCTCTCAATTAGCGGAGTACCTGAAAGTGTTGTCCTCAACTATTGATGCACAAAATCAAAGTTTTAAACCTCAACCAGCTTTAAAGAGCTTTTTTGGAAAAGAACCTGAACCAAAGAAGGATTTTGCTAATCAGACAGGAAAACCTGAAGGACCAAGAATGTTTAATAATAATCTATGCATTACTTGCACCAGATGAGGAAATTTAGGTCATTATGATGCTCAGTGCTGGAGCAAGAAAATTAAAGATAAGGTGAACCTTGTCCATGTTAAAGAAAAAAATGTCAATGATGAGTTGGGAAAAGGCCCTGTGGTCTAGATGGGGCATGTTCTAGATCTGTAGGTTGCCCAGTTCCACTAGATAAGCTCCCAGATTTCAACGTTTCTGGATTTGCTAATGACCCTGCTTACAATTCTTCCCATCAGGGCATGGATCCAAATGTCAATTCAATAGCTCCGGCAAAAGTGAAAATGATTAATTTGAGATTATGTAAGAGGTTGCTTGACCCTATGCTCGCCAATTATTAGAAAAGGGCAAAACCTGACAATGAGGATATATTGCTTAAAACGAAATTAAAGGATATTAATGTGCCAATTCTTATTGCCACTATAAAAAATCATTCTCTGATATATCCACCCAAATTATTCACATTCTAGATTTAGAAACCAATGCCGCTATAAATTCTGTAAACAATATTTCACAATAATCTGAGTGTACATATGCTAACATTTTGTTAACCAAGTAGAAGTGTTGGCCATTATCAACAGTTGCACTCCAATAAATACCATCTATATTAAACATGGTAAAACATCTGAAAACTTTTCTGGATATAGCACATTGAAAAGCAGTATGGACAGCAGAGCCTAACCCTACTACTTCCTGTGGTCTTATAGTATCTTAAGCTTCATTTTTCTCCCTGGTTGTGTATGAGCCAGCAACCATCTTACCTAATCAAAATTATGATATTCCCTTAGCGCTTGATTTATGTTAAAGTATGGAATAAGGTGTGACTTTGAGGAAAATACTTTTATGATTTTGGACAGACGCTTTCATTGATTTACCATTAAAAGGATGATGCTCTTCTTAACATGTAAAATTATAAACTTGGTGTATAAAGTTGGCATCATTTCTGTCAGTTAAAAACTAGTTGGAAAGAAGATCCTGCCATTATGAAAACATGTAAGTGAGAACTGAGAGATTCCAATCTGAGTGAATAAAGAATTAACCATTCTGGTTGGGATGCAGAAAGTGTTGATACTGGACTGAAATTAATATCCTAGAGCAACTATATGTCAAGATTGAGGCTCCTTGGCAAAAATTAAAAATTTGGCCTTAGGTAGTTCCAGGGATTTTGATTCCTGGTCATGGAAAGTTTAATATCTAACTAGACAATCTGGAAAAAATTCTAATTATAATCAAGCAATATAATGTAGTTGCGTTCACTCAGATAATTACAATAATTGCTCCTTTATTTCCACAAATTTTGGTATTTAAATGAAATGGGATTACTAGGAGAATCTGCTGAAAGTATTCATACATTAGTTGCATGGGAACAATTAATCAGATTAACAGATAAAAGAGCAAAGTACTATTTTATATAAATGATACTGAATCATTTTTGCCCAAGTTGACCACAATTTATGGTGCTCAAAAAACACATTACATAAAATTGACACTAGAGAATCCAAACTAACTAGAATGAGGCCTATTTGGAAATCTAGAGCGGCTGCAGCAGTAATTGCTGAAAAAATAAAAAAGTTTGGTGGAGCACAGATTGCTCATGCCTTTGTCTAATCCATGGTCTAGCCTGTTATTGATTGTCAAGAATAATAATGGGTTAAACTGAGTTGTAAGTAACTATTGTCATCTCAATAAAATCACAAAGGAAATTTCATATCCTTCTTTAAATAATATTTTATGCATTGGATTAGTTAGTTGGGGTAAATACTCTTCATGATGGAACTAATATCAGGATTTAATGGATTGATATACCAACTGAGGACCAGGAGAAGTGTGCCATAATAATGGCACAGGGACTTAACCAACTTATAAGTTTCCTCAAGGCTTGTGTAATGACCTGCAACTTTTCAAAAGGACTATGAATACTCTTTTGTCTGACCTCAAGTTATCCTGTGTTTTTAGTCTATTTAGATGACATCAATGTATTTAGTTGAACATTAACGGATCAATTGCAACACTTAGAGGAAGTTATAAACTGGTTTCCACCAAACTCAAAACCAAGCCTGAAATATCACTTCTTTAAGGAGAAGGTAGAATTTTGGGCTTTGTTATAATCTCAGCTGAATTGCAACCTCAAAAACAGAAGGTGATGCTATTGAGCGGATTTGATCACCAAAGATCATTTGCAATGTCTAAGCCTTTTAAGAATGGTAAGTTATTATCACCAATTCATTAAGAAGTTTGCAAAAATAGTGGATCCATTATTCCATTTGCTTAAAATCTGAAAAAATGGATTGAATGGAATGATATGGTGCAAGGTGAATTTTTATGAATTACAAATTTACTTGATGACTAGCCCAATACTCAAATACCTAAGTCCTGACCAGCTGTTTATTATACAATTTGATGCATCACTTATGGCGGTAGGTGCTGTACTTTTCAATTTGACAAACAAGATTAAGAGCACCCAGTGATTATGTCAGCCATATCTTGATGAAGACAAAAGAAACTATACAGTAATTGAGTGCAAATGTCTTGCAGTTATCTATGCTTGTAAGCAATTCCGTGTTTATATTTATGGGATTCATTTCAAGGTCACAACAGATCATGAATCTCTCCATTGGTTTCATAACTCAAGAGAACCTTAGTAAAGACTAGCACGATGGGACTTAAAATTAAAGGCCTATGTCTATGATATAGAACATTGTTCAGGGGATAGAACTAAAAGCCAATGGATTATCCAGACTGACGATAATTTTGCAGTATAAGATCATGCTGATGACCTATTTAAGCAAATTTTGAAAGGAGAGTTGGAAAGCAAGCCATGCAAAGTTCGAAACATGCTATAAAGCCCTGTAAGGAATGTAACAAAAGAAGGCCAAAGATCCAACTATTAAATAATAAAAGTCTTCTGTTTACAAAACCATCCTAGAGAATAGAAAATTTGTGATGCTCATAAAGTCAAAAGACACGGTGGCGTCAAGAAAACTTTAAAGCACATCTGCCAATATTATTATTGTGAATCATTTAACTATGATGTGGCGGATTTTTTTCTGTTGCGTGGAGTGCAATTCCATAAGCCACACAAATATGTGACCATATACAGTTTATCAAAACCAGGGTTGTCTGACATATAGTTTTCCATCATTGTTATGAGAAACTCTAAGTACAAGCAATGGAGGGATGCAATATATCGTTGTTACAATTGATCTCCTTACAAGGTGGGTTAGTACTAAAGCTATGAGTCATTTTGATGATATTATACCATAATATTCATTCTATCAAGTGTTACATCAGCACGGCTTCCCTCAGGTGATCTTGAGAGATAATGGAACAAACTATACCTCTTTTGTCATACTTAATTGAACAAACTGATGGGGATCATGGCAGTTGTATTATCCATATTAGCCATAGATAAATGGACTGGTCAAAAAAGTAAACTCTACATTGGCTGCTATACTATGTAAGATAGTTGCAGGATAAACTTCTGCTTGGGCTTCATACTTAAGTTCAGTGACATTAAGCTATAATATCAACTGTCATTAGTCAACCAGAAAAACACCCTTAGAATTACTCTATGGAAGGAAAGCAGCTCTACCACAAATCTTTACTCAGCCTTGGAATTAACTTTGGGAGAGAATCCTGAAAATATTAAATCAATTAATCAACCTTATGTTGATTGCAATCCTAAGAATTTGATGAAGCCTTGTAAAAGGATACAGGCCAAGAAATACAATAGTTTCATGACCGTTCATCAAAGGATTCAAGATTGAAGATATAGTATTATACTGTGATACTCATAAGTTTGGCTGCTGAAATAAGTTGAATGCCTTATGTAATGGGGCCACTCAAAGTAATAGTAAAATTAGCAACGTATACTTATACAATTAAAAGTATTCACAATAGTCTTATAGTCAACTAAGTTCATAGTAATTCTTCAAATTGGTTATGAATATATATCTCTATATATTATTTCTCAAAAGTGTTTTTTGTTGGTATGAAATATCTCCCATAATACTGTATCAAAATTAATGTTTGATACGCCATTTTGAATATTAATTTTTCCTCTAATGATGAAAAATAAGTAGATATATAAAATTAATGTTTTCATTAAGAATTCATTCTAAAACTTACATATAGTATAAGATACATTCGCTTAAATACTGACGTACTGACTGACTGGCATCTGAAACCTTTGAGTCTGATAGGTTTAATCTATTTGGGTGAGTGGGTGAGAATTGGCAAATCTTATTAAATCTGAAACTTTTTGAGTCTTATGGGGCAAGATTTTTGGCAAGAGGGTGAAATTTGGTGAATATTATCAGATAATTCACCAAATTGCTCACCTAAAACTAAACAAAAATCAGCATTAGAGTTTTAAGTTGATTAAGTAAAGTTAGGATAATCGCTCACCAGCCATGAGGGCAACAGCAAAACTGTTAGTACAAGTGGCTTGAGAGTAGTGCTGACACAGCCTATAAGCTATGTCAGTGTGAGCTTATATATAATCTGAGCAACACCGGTTAACTTCACTAGTATATATAATATGAAAAAATAAAAAACAATAGAAAAAATAATATATATATATGTAAATAAAAATATTTAAAATAAAAAAGGAGAAAGATTAATACATATAATAATAAAAAAATAAAAATGATTATATTTTAAAGTAACTTTAATCATAAGCCTTGACTTGAGGAGGATTCTGCCTTTGACGCCTCTTGGAGAAGGGAGGTCAAATGGCAATAGAAGTAAAAAAGTTATTAAATTGATCTGGGATTAAATACTAGCAAGGGCTAAACCAACTTTAACTAAAATCTTTAAGTATGAGTTGAGGCCTATGAAAAACTGACTAGAGGAAGAGATATAAATTTTCTGAACTGGCTAAACGTGATATCCTTAGCTCAAAGGGAAAGCAGAGTTAAGGAAGAGGAAATTGGCAAGTAATACCATATAACCCCTATATAGCATAGGACCTGGAAGTTGAGCCTTGAGTACTTGCCGGTGGGACTCATCAAGTACGTTTGACATGTAATTCAGCATGTTAAAAGGGAAATAGGCAGATGGTTGGTAAATCATTCCTAAGATCAGAGCCATTAAAGAAGATATTGGTAGAAACTATGAATATGTAGTAGTCATTCAATGAGTGAATGGCATCTCAAAGATGATGGGTGGGAGCTTCCTGAAATTGGAATTAAAAAGAATGATGAAAGTTAGGAAAGGCCGGAAGCTTTGTGGCCTGACTATGAAAGACTTGAATGGCAAAACAAAGAGCGTAGACTAAAGTATCATGGTCAAATATACAGTTAAGAATGACGGGGTTATGAGCCTCAGTAAGGACCTCAGAAACTTTGCTTTTGAGATCTTCATATGAGTATCAAAGTGTTCATGATTCCTAATAGTTAGCTCAGTTGAAAGTACCACTGGCTTATAAATATTGATCTACCCAATACAAAAATTCTGGGAGAAAATCTGAATCAGAGAAAAATGTCTGATTTATACTAGAAGACACAGATTTATTAGGATCAATGATGCTAATGGGATTAGCTGAGAACAAAGCCAAATTTAACAAATTGGTAAAGTTTAAATTGGCTTTAGGCATAAGAGTTATGTTGGCTGTGACTCATTGGAGATAGTAGCCACCACTGTTTCTTCTTTGGGAGTGGGTACCAGTACTGGTAATTTAGTGGAAAACTAACCAAAACCACTTGACTCATGACATGAGATCTGTAGAGGCCATAGATGATATCCCTTTGTGTGTCATGACTCAGCTCTAAGAAAAGATGGCTGTATGTTTTGAAAAGAACTGTTCACATTACATTAGTACTAGGAGGTATTAAAAGAAATTGACATATGAGCTTTATAGTCTGGTCAAATAAGGGAGTGTTTAAAAAATTTATAATTTTCACATCATTAATTTCAGATTAGGTTAAGCTCTAGTTTAATTTAATAAGTACATTTTTCAAACTTATAAATTACGCTTTTAAAGATTGTATATCTACAGGTTATTGTTTGGTGAGGGTTACTGACTAAAGGATTACTCCTAATCACCAAAGGATATAAGCCTGATGATCAAATAAAATTGATAGTTTTTGTAGATCATCCTCAACAATGTTAATGAATAAAATGATGCTGGCTAGATAGCTGATAGCCAAATTCCTAATGTGAATTATTTGGGTTGAGGCGCTGAATAAATTGCTACTTTTTGAAATTAAAAAAAGCATTTTTAACGCTCGTTCTGGCAGTAGTTTGTAGGAGTAATCAGGCAATGGGGCCATAAGAAATTGATGATTGGTTCCTAACACCAATAGATGTCAGACAAACCGTAAAGGTTGCCCTACAGGGGGGTTGACTAAGGCGATAAATTTAAAATATTTAGAAGTTGACCCTAAGGGTTAAATTTTGTAAAAGATAATTAGTTAACCTTCAGTGAGCCAGATGAAAAGTTATGCAACCTTTACTCTATAAACCCCCTAGTATTTTGTAATAAAAATCAGAATTTAGCTGTTAAAGATTTATTATTTTTCTTCTAATTTAAAAAAATTGAAGAAATTTAGTTACCTAGTTTACTTCTTACAACATGGTCAGAGTATACCTGAGTGGTGTTGAAGCCAATTATAAAGAAGACTTGACTGAATGGTTGTCTCCATACACTAGCACCCTTTTTATTCTTACAACAAGTCCAAACCTGTGCAGTAAACTTACAAAGATAGTCTACACATGACTTAATGGAAATTATACAGATATTTCGCTGGATAAAGCCTCAGTGTTAAAATAAGGTATTTTAAATTATATTTTTGAAGGCCTTTATGATATTATGACTATGTTTAATGTTAGAAAACGTTTTCTTGCTAAAGTCTTCATAATTAATGCATAAGTGTTGCCAAAAGTCATCATCAGGTAATTTAACTCTAAATAACTAGACCTGTAGTTAATTAGTACTAATAGATGATGCTATATTTTTATGACAACTATGAACTTTTCACAAAACCTAGATGTGATAATGATACCATATGCCATAATTAAGTACATCTTTAACTTAGATTGATCTATAAGTATATTTGAAAAGTTGCATAACAGCAATAGGATGTAGTTCTTAAATTTAAAGTAATTCATATGTAACAAATTTAATTAGGACTAACCTCCAGCCTCACTCTCCCACCTAAATCTACCCCAGCCAATCAGAGCAATGCTTGGACCACCATTGGCTCCCAAGCAGCTGCCCATTCGCCCAATCTCACCCACCCAAATTCAAACGCCACTATTCCAGTGAACCAAAATTCATGGGATCTATTGGCTGAAACTGATGAATCAGGTAAGGTCCTCATTAGTAAGCATACAGGTCAACCTCTCTTCCAAGGCGATTACGGTTGGGCGGAATTTTCCTTCCTGACTTTGATGAAACCCCTACCCCTCGCCATTTCGCTCCTCTGCCCAATACAGCCCCCTTCCAAAGTGATCACCAGCTCGCCTTAGCTACAGTGGCCTCTCCTCATTGCCTGAAACTACGCACTGCAGTGGCCCAGTCAGTGGCTCAGCTCCAGCATGGCCTGCCCACCCTCTTCTTCCCCCCAACTTCCCTGAATCTCCCTGCAGTGACATCTCAAAACTATTCGATGATGCTGAAGTTGCTGTTATGAATGTCGCAATGATTGCTTCATTCAACCCTCAGCCAAAATCACCTGCCACAGTATCTCCCTTTTCACCCAACTTCCTGAAGCCTGCAAAGAAGCTGAAGTTCTCCTCGCAGCTTTTGTTGAAACACTTTCCCATCATTATCTTGATGCAGAAGAGGAAAACTCCTACTACACTGACCTTAACTCCCATTATGCGGATGCCCCAACGCCCTGGCTCTCTGCTCTGATCCGGTATTGTAACCAACATCCCTTGATCAAAGTGGGTCTTTCTGAAAACCAACCCCTGACCCCTCCTCGCCCTCTGCCATGGTGGGTTAGCAGTTTCTGCTCCCACCTGGTTAGTGATTTTGTTTTGTCATTTTGAGTATTGTGTTCAGTACTGTCCATCCCATGGTCAGTGTACCTCAAATAAATCATAATTTAATTAGGACTAATATTTATGTTGCTCTTTATATAGTAGCCAATATGACTAATTCTTTTGGCTTAATGGTATTGTGATAGTATATTCAACTAATTTATAATAAGCTTCTAATAAGGGTCTTTGTTGCTATAGTATATTTAAACACAAAGATTATACTAAAGATCTGTGGAATTCAATATTCTGAAAGAGTTAAATCTTAAATCAGTTATTTTTATGGCTTATATATTTTTGCATCTATCTTTTTTAAGATATATAACTTCATTGTGTAATAGTACGTCATGACATATAAAAGTAGATTATGAAGACAAACTACAAAACATATCTTTTTTAGGCTTTTACTTAGAATTTTATCAAGTATAGATATAATAGGGAGTATGCTTTAGTGTTAATCTTTAATGCAGTTGTTAACAATAATAAATTCATCAAATAATGATATTATATTAGATCTATATATAGTGTTTCTTAAATAGGAAACAGGTATCTAGAACATCATTCTTTAATAGTAAATTTGATGATTAGGGCTTTCTTATCATATCAGAGTGCTTTTACATATTCGTTTTCATGTCAGTCATTTTAAAGTTAATCAAAAATGGCTCTGCCACCGTAAGATTAGACATGTTCAGGAAATCTTCATACCTTATAACTTCCATAGAAACCAACAGATTTATCAAATCTGCTACATTGATAGAGTTAAGATTTTTTCTAAACTAGACCTTTCAAGTTGTATTAAATAATCTTTACTATACTTCAATTTAGATCAAGCTTTTTTGAGTGTAATATACAGAATTGACTAGAATTTTTGAAAGTTGTGCTTCCTTCATTAACACTTTCATTTCAAGTGACACTAACATGTCACGTGAAAAACAAACTTTATTTTGCTGGTGCCAGCATGTTGGCGTCACCAGACATGAAATTGTTAATGTGTAAATTGCACTGATCCCTAGGAGACTATATGTGGCAATATTAAGAAAATGTACAAAATTTACTATGATTTTGGACCAAAATATTCACAAAATTACTCATAAGCTATTTGGAATGTTGTTACTGGACAAAGCAACAAGCATCTAATTCTTATAGTATTATAATAAGAACTTGTGTTAATAAAATAGTTGGAATATAATCCTTATCTAAATGTATGGATTTACCAAACTCTAATTAGTGTAGTACTATACACTTTTTATAATTAAAAATAGAATATTTGCAAACTCTCTTTAACCGCTCAAAGTCACTTTTGAGCGATTTTAAATTTAAGTTTATTTATCTACAGCCATCTGCCCAAAAACCTATTCTTTGATGTCCTTGGCTCTGCCGCCTGCCACCCCAGTGTGGGGTAGCAGTGCACCCCACCTAGCGTTTTCCGCCCTGCAGGCAAGCGCGTTCGGATGGGTTCAAACAGCCCGCCCATTGCTTCCAACCGTTTTGTCCCCCCACGGGACTTAGCGCTCCACCTGGCGCGCGTCCACCCTTCTCGCCCCCATCCTCTCGCCCTCCCTCGCTCTGCTATCCGCTATTGCCTCAGAGTGGACTATGGACGTTTGTTCCCATATGCCGATAAGGCAATTATTGACCTAGCCACTACAGCCTTTGCGCCAGCTGGCTTTATAGACTTCCGCCCTTTTAAGGGCTACTTTGACGTTGGGTTCCAATCTGAGGAGGATGCTGAAGTGGCAGCACAAACTCCTCTAATTTATAAAAAAAACCCCATTCCCACAACCCGTACTCGCCTCCCTTCAGACACCACGCTAGTGGTATCCTTTGAAAATCTCCCATCCCACCTTCCACCCCAGGTTTTGTATGACCAGTTGGTCGCGGGGCTCATGGCTTATGGCACTCAGCCCAACCTCATCTTTGCCATTCCATCTGGTGCAGAACGCCTTGCTGCTCCTCATGCAACAACCACCATCATACCACACCACCCTACCATAGCCCAACAAATCCCACCCCGCGCTAGTGTGGCTGCAGCGCCAGATCATTTCTTTTGGGCTCGGGTCAATAATGGTAGGCAGATTTGTTCCCTCTGCTTTGGCATCGACCATGCAAAAAGAGCGTGCCCTAAGGCCAAATCCGCTGATGCAACTTCTGAGCCCCCTCTGGAGGTTCAGTATGGGGCACTTTGCTGCCCCCTCCCACCCTCCAATCTCGTTCAGTGGGCCCACATGGAAAATCAGCCCCACTCAAAACCTCCATCCTCACTCTCCCACCTAAATCTAAGCCAGCCAATCAGAGCAATGCTTGAACCAACATTCACACCCAAGCAGCTGCCCATTCGCCCAATCCTACCCACTCAAATTTAAATTCCACTATTCCAGTGAACCAAAATCCATGGGATCTATTGGCTGAAACTGACGAATCAGGTAATATCCTCATTAGTAAGCATACAGGTCAACCTCTCTGCCATGGCGATTATGGTCGGGCAGAATTTTTCCTTCCCGACTTCGATGAAACCCCTACCCCTCGCCATTTCGCTCCTCTACCCAATACAGCCCCCTTCCAAAGTGACCACCAGCTCGCCTTAGCTGCGGTGGCCTCTCCTCATTGCCCAAAACTATGCACCGCAGTAACCCAGTCAGTGGCTCAGCTCCAGCATGGCCTGCCCACCATCTTCTTCCCCCCCCCGACTTCCCTGAATCTCCCTGAAGTGACATCTCAAAACTATTTGATGATGCTGAAATCGCTGTTATGAATGTCGCAACGCTTGCTTCATTCAACCCCTCAGCCAAAATCACCCGCCACAGTATCTCCCTTTTCACCCAACTTCCTGAAGCCCGCAAAGAAGCTGAAGTTCTCCTCGCAGCTTTTGTTGAAACACTTTCCCATCAATATCTTGATGCAGAAGTGGAAAACTCCTACTACGCTGACCTCAGCCCCCACTATGCAGATGCCCCAACGCCCTGGCTCTCTGCTCTGATCTGGTACTGTAACCAACACCCCTTGATCGAGGTGGGTCTTTCTGAAAACCAACCCCCTGACCCCTCCTCACCCTCTGCCATGGTGGGTTAAGCAGTTTCTGCTTCCCACCTGGTTAGTAGTTTGTTTTGCCATTTTGAGTGTTGTGATCGGTACTGTCTGTCCCCTGGTCAGCATACCTCAAATAAATCTAGAAAAATAGAATATTTGCAAAAAGTAGTCATAAAATGTAGTATAAATTGAAACACTGACCAAAATGAACTACAGTCAGGATGTGTAGTAGTAGAAAAAAGGAAAAACTGACAATCAGTTGCCCTTGTACTTTGAGGTATTTAATAGATTCACAAGTCATATGAACATTTCATAGATCAATCAAATTCTAGCTTTGTGCCACCATATCTCACATTGGGTCCTATGCAATGACACATATGAAAATTTTTGTTTTTATAATTTTTAGTATAAGACCCTCTCTTTTCATTTAAAGTTTTGCAATAAATAACACTAGTAATTTAATTATAATTTCAATGTGCTGAAGATTTATTTAACAAGTGCCTAACTTATATTTTTCCATAGTAAATATAATAGTACTTTTATAGAGATCTTGGCTGATATTATTGATAGTCACTTATGAAGAAATAGATTTATTATTTATTTGTACCCTCATTATAAGTTATAAAAAGTCCTCTCATACTTATCCCACATATGGCATATAGCATAACTTAGTTTATATAATAGAATATGGTTTCTGAGTTGAACCGTGGGCATTTTTTTTGTTTTCTATTGTCAAAAAAGTCTTTATAAACAAGGACCTTTTTGATATTTTTCAGAGTATTATCTTTTAAGTAAATCATCTTCTGATTTAAATTATTGAGAGAAGTATTAAGATCTTATATGGTTTTCTTGATACTTCTTTGGGTAATAGGGAAGAAATCTCATGTTCTTTATCATACATTGCCTTGAAGGGAAAAAAATTTTAATGATGCTGTGGTAACTTAATTGGTAGGACATTTTCTCGCTTGATATATAGAAACCTTAGTACAATGGATCTTATGTGGCCAGGTTCAAAAAATGTTATTACTAACGTCCCAATTTCTCGCTTAACTGTTCCATTATGGAAGGATTGTATGATGCTTCAACAATTGTTGAGTTCCCGTCATTAGTGTCAAAATACTTTAAAAAAAGAAGTAACTTTGTGCACATCATCACACATCAAGAATTTTGGACATCTATGAAGGGTAATAATTCATTTGTGTTAGATTTTATCAGTGGCATTCACATTCTGGAAAGACATTTTAAGAGCCATGTTCCATTTATTTATGTGATCTATTACAGTAAGGATATGCCAGATTTCTCTATAGTTTTATAGCTAGAGGAATCACAACACCCAAACAAAATGTGTATTATAATTTTTGTGGTGTTTTATTGTGATAGAAGAATTATTTGTACACTGAGAATTTTGTTTTTGACAAAATGTTCTTGTCTTAAGAACTTCTACCACTGCTTATAGCATTCCATCTCAGCAATGAAGACACATAAACCACTTATAGGTCTTTTATGCATCTACTTGGCTTACAGTGATATATGCTTCCTAATATAACCGTTGGTCATTTGTAATGCTAAAGGTAATGCATCCATATAACTTTTATCTTCTTATAGAGAAATTCTTCTTCAATCTTAGATTTATTTTAATGTATTAACAACATCTTTCACATAGAAGGATATTCGTCATCTAAGCTTCCTATCTGACATCAGATCGTATAGCGTTTTGAGCTGTTGTCTTGGTAATGACATGCAGTCAGGACAGTTTATTAGCATTAAGATGTCATGTACCGTCTAAATTCCCTAATTAATATTACAAGACCGTAGCTTTGGAGCTTAATAAACTAGTTTTATTGTATGATCTTTTATATTCATCAACTTTTTCTAAAAGAAAATCATGATCTGGTGCTTTTTTAATGATACACAATAACTGTAGATAAACTATGCTTCACAGAAAGAGATAATATAATGCATTAGTTCTTGATGACAATATAATTTTGTTAAGTCTTTGTCAATAAATTGATATCTAATGCATCCTAAAATCAGTTCCATTCTAATGCATTATTTGATGTAGCACCTATGACATAACCTGAGGCATCAGTACATAAGATGAAAAGGATTTTTATAGTCCTTGTGCTTAATAATATGTCTTTTCTTCAGTAAATTTACTCTTTATTAGAAATTTATTACTTAAAACCACAGATAACAGAGTGTTTTTGGTCAGAAGATATACTAAGGGTCACTAAACTGGAAAAATTGGGATAAATGATAATATTATCCAATAGTATGATAAAAAATTGTTAAGTTCTTTGGTTAAGTCATTTTAATTATAGCTTTGATTTTGTCAAGGAATGGTTGAATTCCATCCTTTGTGATTCTATGTTCCAAGGAGTATGTTTCTTTCAAAAATACTTGACAGTCTTAAATTTTAATGTGAGATGCACAAAACTTGGAAAACCTCTTTTTTTATAAGATGAATTGTTTGCAAGCTTCTCTTATAAAATTTTTTTACAATATCCAAATAGATGATTATAAAGCTGGGCTTCATTTATTAAAGATGCAATTGATACTACGCTGTAATCAGGAAGGCCCATTATAAAGACCTTGAAATAAGCGCATCAGCTGGAATATGCCATCTGAAAAATTTAGGCAAATTTTTCCTGATCCTACACAAAAAATCGTCTCTTAGTATCCTCAGTTAAGGTCCATTATTGAATTTATCAAGCTTCAATAAATTAAGATAGCGCAGCATCGATTCTTGGAAGGAATTAATCCTTTTTGTTATAATATTTAAATTCCAATAAACATCATAACATGATGGCCTCTGCTAGATCGGTGTATCCCACCATTAGGTTGGGACCACCTAGTGCTAAAAAAATGATGGCCTCTGATATTATCTGGATATGCATTAATGGAAAGGGCCAGGTACTTTTTTAAGAAACTAAGAGTCCCACATTCAAAATTTGTTTCATCTCTACTAGCATCTATTATTCAAGTTTATATTTGAGATAGTGCTTTGATTAAATTGAAGTTGCATTCCTAACATAATGGTTTAACACCGGTTATTCTTATTACCAAAGTCTTGCTTTGATATAAATAAAAATAATGCAACATTTTTAATCAGCTTAAATTGGATGCTATTATGACAAGAATATTCTTTGTCTGTTAGTAATGTTTAATACTTTGAAAATGAGCTGTCATCTGGGAGCTTTAGGTCCAACTGAGCTCATCATATAATAATTTTCAAGTTACAAAAGGTAGCATTTTTCTTGGCCAAATTATTGTTGCTAAAAAACCTATATATCTTTGGTATCATACATAGGAAATTTGTCCACTGTGTTAACTTTCTCAGGTAACTTTTTGTCCTTGTCCTGTCATAGTGTAGTTTAGGTAAAGAGAGTAATTTAGGTCTATACAATCAGGAATAAATACTTTAATTCTGCTCCTTACTGACATGATTTAAGGTAGCCCCATATTCCTCCAATAAAATGTACTTCTCTATCAAGCTTTTATTACGTTATAAAAAAGCTTAACTTCAGCCCATTAAAAATACATTGTTTTTTTATCTTAGTCATCATATGGGCAGTCAAGACGAGATTTTTAATACATATGTAAAGGAGTGATATACTTAATTGGTTTTTGTAATTTGTGGATTAACTGTCCTATATTCTTTATGATATTTTCGTTATGGTGCCAGCTTGTTCTCTTAATCATTTTTGAAGAAATGAAGTTATCTGACGACCAGTATACAAAATAGCATAACTTTGACCTTTATGACCATGATTTAAATCTACAGAATATGTCCATTATACAAAAAGTGTAAGGCCATGTCACTCTCTGCCTGAGAAGGTTTTATTGATCCTTTGATCCTAGGATACTTAAGTTATATTTCATTAAGTACCCACCCTCTTCTTCCCCCCAACTTCCCTGAATCTCCCTGCAGTGACATCTCAAAACTATTTGATGATGCTGAAGTTGCTGTTATGAATGTTGCAACGCTTGCTTCATTCAACCACTCAGCCAAAATCACCCGCCACAGTATCTCCCTTTTCACCCAACTTCCTGAAGCTTGCAAAGAAGCTGAAGTTCTCCTCACAGCTTTTGTTGAAACACTTTCCCATCATTATCTTGATGAGGAAGTGGAAAACTCTTACTACGCTGACCTCCACCCCCACTATGCGGATGCCCCAATGCCCTGGCTCTCTGCTCTGATCCAGTACTGTAACCAACATCCCATGATTGAGGTGGGTCTTTCTGAAAACCAACCCCCAACCCCTCCTCACCCTCTGCCATGGTGAGTTAGCGGTTTCTGCTTCCCACCTGGTTAGTAGTTTTTTTTGTCATTTTGAGTGTTGTGATTCAGTACTGTCTGTCCCCTGGTCGGCGTACCTTAAATTGATATTTCATTAAGTAATTGCATGTTCAATTTGTTGTAATCTAGTATTGGGAATCTTATTTATTGCGCTTTTAGTTTTTTGTGGCTGCAAACTTTTTTTAGGTAGGTGCTCCCATTTACCTCTGTTGCAGTATTGGTGATAGCATCAATAATTGTGGTACTTTTATTGTAGGAGGTGCCCCATGATGTAGAGGACAAAAAGTCTTCTATCCCTTCAGACTCATCATTAATTGATTATCTAATATATTAATAGCAATGAAAATATAAGAGTGCTTCTGATACTTGGTCAGGTTGCTCATTTTCTGTCTTAGGTTTTGTAAGTACTTTGGAGTTATAAGCAGTATAGGTGAATGTCTCTATGTTTACTCAAAATTTACTTTCTTTATTTTTTTATTCCTCTAAATAGAAGTAATAATTGTGATATGTGTGTTTCTTGCAAAACAAACAGATTATTTTTCATTAGTCTTATCAGGAGTGTCATCCATAGTTAGCAATTTTAGTTTTCTTTGGCATTACAATTCACGTTAGCACTTATAAATTGGCTACATCAAGTAGTGTTTCCTTTATATTGAGGATAATCTTAAATGACTTCTTTAATGACGTGAGATGCTTTGAATGATGGTGCTGGTTTGATACGCTTGGGTGACTGCACAATGCCATCATCCAGCGTGAGCATCTTGCTAGTCATGAGCTTCTGCGCCTCAGTATAATACATTTTTTACGTTGGAAAACTTTTTATTACAGTTGAGTGGACTTTAACAAAAGGTAGTTTCTTTGTTTTCATAGTCTGTAAAAGACTAAACTCTTTAAACAGTGCAACATAAACATCTTTCCAAGTATGGAGTCAATTCATATGAGCTACCATAATTTTTTGTGCCAAGCAACTCAAAACAAGAAAGGATATGCCAAACTTTGCTGGTCAGTAGCCCCTTACAATGATGACTTATGCCCATAGAAAAAGAGCGCAATACTCATTTAACAAGGAGTAAGGATTATATAAACATATGCTGAAAAGGAAATGACACCACAGGTGAGAATGAATTAGCTAGACTGGCTCCTTAAGAGCTCTTAGTATCAAGAAAAGTGTTATACATAGTATGCGCAAATATATAACTAAGTTTGTAATAATTTAAGTAGAGAGTACACTTCAGCAGGTTCCATATTTAAAAGCTTATCAAAAGAAGCAACTCACAGCTCCTAATCTTTGTCTTTTAACCAAAAACTTTATACTCTCCCCTCTAATTTTTTTGTTTAGTGCTACACACTCTTTTCTAAAATCATTAATAAATCTTTTCTGAACTGATCAAGTGTTTACAATTATTATGTTCTCAGCTTTAGGTCTATAGATATTTTTTGAATATTTAAGCCTTAACTCTGGCACAATGCTGCTAAGTTTTGTCTATGAGTGAGGTCTTTAAGTATAAGACTCTTGCTTAAGAGTTATAAAAGATGAAAAACATTGGGGTTGTCCCGCTGTTCCTGATTATGGAACATCTTTTTACTTTATTAAAATTGAAGGGTACCCATTTATATCTCCTTGAGGTTTAGATAGTCTATCAAGGCTCTAAGGAAGCTTTGTACTTAAGCCCACCTTTCATTAGAAGGTGTGTGATGAGTTCTTATTCAGAAGTTGTTGTAAGCCCTCTGAGGAATTTTAGAGGTTACTGAACTTAGTATTTAGCTGATCTAGATATTCTAGTTGATTGTGTTAAGGTAGTTAGTCTCTAGCAACATGTTACTAACCATAAAAATAAGTTTCCAAGTTTTCATGGGTGTCATATATAGTTACTTTGATAAACTTAATTATCCTGTATCAATTAGGTCCAACCAATAATAAAATAAAATGAACCTTGAGATTCCTTGATAACTTTATATAAACTCTTTAATCTACTGGATAAAAGATTAAAAAATTTCTCATAAGCTTGGCGCAGCGTTTCTTGAATTTCTAGATGGTGATACAATTATACAGCGTATAATAACAAGACAATCAGTAAGAGTTTTCTTAAAATATATATAATTTGATATACATATTTCACCTAAATGCAATCCTTGATTGTAAAGCACAGATAAAGTAGGTTATTAATACAAATGTAACATGTTAGTGAATTGGCAGGAGCAAAGGTTTCATTCCATATTCAACAGGATTAAATTTCTTAAAATTAAAACCAGTTGATAAGTTAGAGTTTCTAGTAATCTGCTGTCAATCTAAAATTAAATAGAATTTCTTCCCCAAGGTGGTGGAAAGTGAGTTGGTAGGGCTTAAGGCTATCAACCTGAATGTTGCAGGCATGCTTAGCACCCTTCTCACATTGATTGGAATGCCAGCTTAAGGAAGCTATTGGTAGTTATTAGGTCTAATGATGCAAAAACCTTAACCATGACATAACCAGAAGATAGAGTCTTGATCCAAAGGTGGAAAATTTTTCTTTAATGAAGTTGATTTTGCTCAGAGTTCAAACATTCTTTTCTTACTTTCTTCCTTTCTTTCTTTTTTTCAGTAATGTATGTCTTCTAGTCTTGCCTTGAATAAACTTAAATTTCATCCTCAATATATGAGATTGCTTCTAGACTAGCCATACAATCATCTTCTTCAAAAGTATTTCTTCCATTATGAACCCAATGGGATACTCACATCTATTTTCTTACATTTATGTTAGGTAAAAAGGAACTCTTGGTGTGTTAAGTACCACATTAGTGAGCAACACGCTGTTGTGATCCCTCACTCTCTGAGTAGGCTTTACTGACCCCTAGGTAAACAACATACTATAATTTTAGAACTGGTTTTAATATTTCAATGATTTTGTGGCCAAATGTTTTCATCAGATTACTCTCAAAATCATATTTGATAGTATGGCGTTGACAAGGAAGGAAGCATTTATTACTTACATTATCAAAAACAGAGCTTATATAAAATATAGTGGGGATCTTATCTTAGAACAAAATTATATAAAAGTATAATTTCTTAAAATAACACTTTTAAACTTTTCATAGTGCAAAGTAAAGTATTTTATATACACTAAGAATTATGATATTAATTCTACAATAAAATGAAACACTGCTTAAAATTAACTGCAGCCAGTATGTGCCATATTGGCATTGATAATAAGATTTAAGATAAAGCTGCTATCAGTTGACCTAGTTCCTTTTAGAGATTGCAAAAGATCTAAGCATCCATTTTAACAAAATCTTTTATTTTGATGCATATCTTGTGTCACCATACTAAAATTATGTCATATTCAACAAATTAATACTGAATGTTTTATTGTATAACCTAGTATAAGCCTTCTTTTCCATCTATTATATCTTAGTGAAGAGTTATACTAAGAGCTTCACTATATTTTTATGTACTGAAGAAATTTGAGATAAATTCTTGACAACAAAAAATTTTCTGATTTTTGTGATTAACAATGTTATCATATAAAAGGAAAGAACAAATAGTAGGTTCATAAGTCTTATTGCTCTTATCATATAAAAATCTAAAAACTAAAAAATAATATAAAATATTTAAAAGTGTGGTTTATTTAATCCTTAAAGTGGCAAGTGATAGATATATATTTATCCATAACTTTTTTGAGGAGCAGTCCAGTATAGCAATTTCTTTACTTTAAGGATTTGAATGTTAACATTTGAAAGTGAGTAAAAAGTTTTACAATCCTTTTTTAAGATCATCTTTTATTATAAGGTTAACATCTTATTCTTCTTGACAGCATTTATAATTTTTGAAAGCTTTGCAATCTAAGTTAGTTTTTTAGGTGACTTAGTATATACTATTTGATTAAAACTCAGATTTTATTCCATCAGCTTTTTTATACTTTGTATATATCTCTCAGAGGTTTTATATTATTCTTGTCAAAATCTATTTATTCAGAGAAGTTTTGTCAAAATCTAGGTAGTTTAAAAGTTAGATTTTTAGCATCTACTAATTTATAAAAATTTAAGGTGTTGGGAATTTTCATATAACCTTCATGTGGCTGCTTTAAAATCTCTTATTTTTTGTTCTCTAAGATGTTTGTAATTACTTACAATAACAAATAAGAATACTTAAAATTATATGTCAAATTCTATAAGAAGGCTATACCTTATGTGAATAATACTAGCTTGATTTTTCCCATAAAACATTTTTAGTTAGATAGCATTTTTTTCCACGTTTAACCTGACTTAGTTCTGGATTAGTGTTACTAAATTTAATACATAAGAGTATTTCGCAGACTATGCATTTTATAGATATTTAATAGTTGGCATGATAATTTTCAGTAGGTCAGATGCTTTTGTAATCAATTCATGTTGATTTAACTATCTAGAATATATGTTCAAGAACTAATTATAGATTTGTTTTAAAAATGAGATCCTTTAAATATTTTATGTTTATCTCTTTTGTCAAAAAATACAGCTAAAGATGATTATTAAAGACTATGTAGGCCTTTCTTTATGTGAGAACTTGTTTAATATATCTAAATTTTTAAATAGAAACAAAAAGAGGTTTTAGTATTTTTTAAGTAAAAACCTCACTTAGTTCATGTGGCTATATATAAATATATGGTAATCTTTCACCAATTATCAATGACTTACTAAAAATATATAGCATTTAAAATTATAAGAGAATTACAGAATATAGATACTTTGAACTAACTATTTATTCCTCCATCTTTATAAAAATATAACTAGTTTGTCAATCAAAAAAGTACTTTCTCATAAAGAGTAAGGTTTCTAAATTTCACTAATATAGTTTTTAAAAGAGTACTTTACTTCATTATAGACTGGTAGAGAAATAGAATACTTACAAAAGATAATATGATCTAAATTTACTAAAAATAGCTCATAAGTTACTATAGCGCTATAGACTTTTGGTTTGTTTAAGATAAAAATTATATTGCCTAATTATGATAATAATTATTAAAAGTGTGACGTATGTTTATAAATACTACAGATAAAAGTAAATGCCTTTAGCTGACTAATAAACAAATATTATAAAGTAATTCTTATATTCTTATGCTTTTATAACTATGCAGATGTTTATAATAGACACATAACAGATCTATACTTGATTTTATATATGAATGGGATGCTCTGAATATTGGTATCTAATCATAAGTATACCTACACAAAGTCAATGTAGTGGTAAATGGTAATAAGTAAAGTTATTTATTTTATTTGGTGTAGAAAATTTAGCTATAATGACACACATTGGCACAAAATGAAAAAAGCAAAAAGTCAGAAAACAGATTAACAAACTTGTTTTACTAAAAAACATAATTTTAAACAAATTTATCCTTTTGATCCTTCTGGATTTATTTATTTCTTTATTTTTCAAAGATTTGATTTGTCAATTATAAAATAAGGATAATGAAAATTATAATGATACACTTATAAGCATAATTCTATCTTTTTAATCACTAAAAATAGTCTTTAACATAGAATATCTTTAAATATAATAATAAAAAAATTCACTTTTGATGGGAAAAGCTTATAAACTAATCACGCAGTTAATTAGAATCTAAAAACTACAAAAAAATATAGATTAGATATATTTATTAAGCCAAACTAAGCTATAATATTATTTGTGTTTATATGTACTTTTTGTATTAGCAAGAGGTAAGAAATACTAGCTAAAGATCATAAGTATTAATGAAAAAGTCTAAGTCTATAATATATTACTTGTATTTTTTACATTAATACATATTCTATGTATCTATCAACCATGTTCTTTGTTTTATAAATCTATATGTTTTAATAACTGTGCAATATCAGCTATAAAACTTATTTGCAAAATTAGGCAATATTATAATATTTATATTTATTTAATTTGATATGGATCAACCTGGGGATGATATTACACCAATTAATTAAGAAATCAAAATCAATGGGAAAGAAAGATAAAACCTGGTAAATTTTCATGTGCAGCGTTCTGATAGGCCAGGAAAAATATATAGTATTTTATAAGTCATATATATCTTTTGATATTTTCTTGTTTATATTTTGAAAATCTTATAATCTTAAAGATAAATATCTACTAAGAAATGTTGAGTGGCATTAATACATTTTTATATAATAACAGTGAGCCCTTATTGACTTTAAAAAGGTATATAAGTTTAGGCATATATAAACATTAGTAAATATATATCAATGGAGATTATAAGAAAATTATCAAGCTCTTTTAGTAATTTATTTTCTCTAATATACCAAGGTCATGATACTTTTATCTAAAAACAATTATTTAAAAAGGCGCATTAACTATATACTATCTAATCTAATAAAAATATATCAGATGGTGGATATTTTCTTCTGATCAAAAAAGCTAAGTATAGACCTTTACTAATTAGTAGTTTCATAGATATAACTATATCTTGTTAAGCCTTCTTAATGTAGCTATTTAGAATCATCTGTTAATTGATGCTCAGGCATAAAACAGCAAAAATAATTAATATTTAAATGTTGTACTACAGGCTTTTCTTTCTGCTTGACATCACTTTTGAGCAAATTTATTAAAAAGCATCTGTTAATTTTCCATTGCCACCTACACCGTATCAGTTTTATATTTAAGACAGTAGATCCACCACCTGCTGCCCCAGCGTGGGGCAGCGGCGCACCACCTGCTAGCGTTTTCTGCCCAGCAGGCAAACGTGTGCAAACTGGATCATCCAGTCTGCCTAATATATCAGGCCAATTTGTCCCTCCAGGGACTTATTATTACACTTAGCGCAAGTCCAACCAACCCACCCCCACCCACTTGCCCTACCCTGATCCAATATTTACTTTTGCCTCCAAGTTGAATATGGGCATCTCTTCCCATATGTTGACAAATCAATAACTGAGCTGGCAACATCCACGTTTTCACCAGCGGGATTTATTGACTTCTGCCCTTATAAGGGCTATTTTGATATTGTTTTTCCCACTGAAGAAGAGGATGCAGCTGCTGCAGCAACTTCGCCCTTAATATATAAGAACACACCTTTTACCACAACCCATACACGCCTCCCCAGTGATACCACAATGGTGGTGACCTTTGCAAACCTTCCTTTGCACCTTCCCCCTCAAACACTCTATGAAGAATTGATGATGGGGCTGTCCAAATATGGTACAAACCCCATCCTCTACTTCCTGGTACCAAGCAGAGCTGAGCGGTTAGAGGCACCATAGGCAATGGACACCATTACCCCCCACCAGCCAACCATAGCCCGCACATCCCACCACGTGCCCATATCCCATCTGCACCAGATCACTTCTTTTGGGCTTGTATTGACAATGGCTGCACTATTTGCCCTCTCTGCCATGAGTTGGATCATTCCAAAAAAAATTGTAGCTACAATTTAAAACAAGTGGAATCCGCCAAGCCCACACATGAGGCCACACAAACAGCATTTGAGTGGGGATTTTGGCTGCTCCCACCTCCTCCAGCTGAACTCTCAAAAATCAGCAAAACCTTTGTGACCAAAGCCTAAGCTGGCTTAATTTCTCACAATATACCTAATCAGGAGCAGATTTGGACCCAAATTCAATCCAACCAATTTCATGCCCCAAAACTTACCCAACCAAAACCACGTCCCTCCAAATCAATCATGCTAAACCTAAATCCCTGGGACCTACCGGATAAATTAACTGAATCTGAGGAAATTGTCCCACCTACCAACTTTCCAATTAATTTGGAACCATATCTACCTTCATATTTTGATGCCCCATTCCCACCAAGAATTATATCCCAAAACCCACTACTACCCCATTCTTTAGTGACCATCAACTTGCTGAGGCTGCAGTGGCTTCACCTGATAGTCGCCATCTCCGTAAAGCCATGGCACTCTCTGTCACTGGATTTAATGAAGGGCTACATTTAATTGATTACCCTGCCAATTTCCCTGAGGTTGCAAAAGTGGAAATTGAACGATTAAGGGAAACTGCCACCTCTGCTATCAAGCAATTTGTTGCACTGGCAGAATTTCACCCCACCACACATATCACCAGAGCCAATATCACTAAATTTTCCCAGCTTCCTGATGCACGCATACAAGCTGAACAACATGTTGCCAAATTCCTGGAGGCTATGCTCCAGGACCAGATTGTTACCAAAGAAAATAACAATTTTCTATTTTTCCTCGACCCACATCCTGAGGATGCCCCAACCCTTTGCTCTCAGCTTTGATCCGCCTCTTCATTTGTGAAGATGAAAATGATAATTCGCCTGATCCCCCCACCCCCTCCGCCATGGTGGGATAAGCAGTTCATGGCCGCTACACCTGGTAGGTTAATTTTCCTTTTTGTTTTGGTGTCTTGCCACTCATTTAAGGCGTTTGGTTTGTGTTTTTCAGTTGTTATTTTTGTATTGGTAGTGTCCATCCCCTGGTCAGCTTACCTTGAATAAATTTAAATTTAAATGTTGTACTACATGTATGTTTTATTTTTTTGTTATTAAGTATTCTAATGATCAAGTAAAGTTTTAATTAGTGCTTTAGCACTATGTTTATTACAGGGGCATTACATGCTAAATTCAATCATATATGTGCTATTAACATTTTTTGTCAATTACTCTAGATAAGAAGACCAAGATACTTTATATACTGGTTTATTGGTGTCACTATAGATCAATGATATATATAGCTAAAATATACTTAAATATCTATTGTGAGTATGATTATAAGTGCAAGGTTCAAAATGAAATCTATTCTTTTAGAAACCTCATTTTACTGCTTTACTTTTTAGTAATAGATTGTTGTAAGATATTGAGCCCATAGGACTTTTGTAACTAAAGATTAGAGGAACCAGGAGCAGTAATGCTAACGCGTTTAAATAAAAAATTAACCACACCCAAAGTGGGTTTTCATAATATCTCAAAAAGATTTTAAGCAGATTATGTAAAACACCACCAAAACCAGTGAGGGATAAAAGGAGTAAACTCAATATAGCAAGAGCTGCTGTGGGTAAGTTTATTAGGGGAAGGTATTGCAGAAACCTCTTACATGGGCAAAAGGTCTAACTCAGGTTACATATTGTGAGATGGAGAATATTGATAATATAAGCCAAATTTTGAACCTTAATTCTCAACATGATAAGCTCCAAGTTATAATAAGAGTAAATTCTATTAGAAACCTCTAAGATAATAAGTTAAATATCACTGAATGATGGTAAAATTTAATGAGGACCTCAATACTTTAAAACCACTACAATAGCAATTATTTGTGTTACACATCTTGTCTAGGCCCAAATTTCACAATTTTTTACAAATATAACAAGTAATGAATCTCTCCATTTTGATCAAATGATACTTAGTAACTTTAGTTTTTTTTGAACTTTCTTCCTATTTTTTATTATCAGACTATCAGCTGAACTTTAAACTGATGGCGCCGCCACACCCCACTTTTGCCAATGACTTTAGATAAACTAATTTGGCTTATTTTGGGTGTTTTGAGACCTCTTTCCACCCTGATTTTGGCCTCTCTTTGGGCGCCCAATATCAGTAAAATGAAACCATCTGTGTCAGAAAGATGGTATAATCAGCACTTTGATAAACACTAAACTATCGTTAAAATATAATTTTTTCCATAGATTATGGTCATAAATGGTTCATATACACTAATGATCCTTTATATGGATCAGGCTGTAGTATATGCATTATTTAAAAAAACTAGATGATCATGATCATTATGCTATGTAGTCTGTAGCAAACTATATACTTAGAACCGCTGGTCTGACTTTAAGGCATATAGATTTATAGCTCCATATTCTATATAACTTTAGTTTGCTACAGTGTTCAAAAGTTTCTAGGAATTTTTTATTCATAATTTTTTGCTGGCATTTAAAGAAGCAAGTTGTTTGGTGAAAAAGAGTCTATGTAAATGGTTCAAATGTCAAAGAAAGAGGCAAAGTAGGAGGCTTGCTCTTCAGGTGTCAGACATCTATGTAAGCTTTTTTTATCTTCTTTACATTAATTACTGTTTATTGCAAATGCCATTAATTCTTGTGTTTGAATGTATAAAATATTCTTTAAGTATTCTTGGTCTGTCATATAAACCAAGTTTATACCTTTAGTTCCTATGATTCTTATCCCTTTTGTACAGAATTACATATTCCTTAATCTGATTTAGAGTTTATATTTACCATATAGAAAATTTCTAGTCTAAAAGAGTTGCTGATGACCCAAGGTGATTCAACTGTAAGATGTCAGAATTGGGTAAGGTATAACATTATGACATAAGTTGTAAGCTCATATTAGAGTAACATTCGTCCTAATTTCATAATTTTCATCAAAGCAAACTCAAAACCAAAGTTCAGCTATTGACACAACTTTATGTTCAGCAGTTAGTAACAATATGTCTACAGAAAGATACTAGACAATATCTTCTCACAAAAAATCAAGTAGATTTTATATAAAAAAATATTTGAGAAAGTTTTCTAAATATGTAGATAGTTTATTATTTTTTTATTAACTCCTATAATTATATAGCTTACATCAGTATATACCTTACATCATTATTTGAGTTTAGTAAAGGTTATATAGTACACCTGTAGAAGTATGGGATATAATTTAAGCTCTGCTGCGCCACCCTATAAACTCTAGGTGAACCTTTATCTCATGTAAAATTATTACAGAAGATCTCTTATGATACTAATCTATAAGTCCATAGTTCTATAATATTTAGTACAATTAGCCTCATTTTCTGAATTTTTAGTTTGCACTATCTTCCTCATATTCTCAGTTAGTTTGCCTCATACTGTATATGATGATATTTAATTAAATTATAGTTTACACATGTAGAACTGGAGTTAGGCTTGATAAGTTATAAAATAAGCTTTTTATTTTAATTAGTTACTTATTGTAGATCATGTAAAAAAATTATTCGAGGTGGGTCGACCTTGGGACAAATATACCACACCGAGAATGTTCTCTAGCCAGTACAGGTTTCGAACTCAAAACCTGCACTAGGGGTGGAAGCAGTTTTACCCGCTCGGCTAACCACCCTTTATTGTAGATCATGTAAGTGCTGTCATTTACTAATTTGTAAAACTTATAAATTTTTTATATAGATAGGGTTCACATGCTTACTAGATTTATATAATTTTATGGACTCTTGGAGGTTTTGAAATTTTCAGAAAGATAAAGTAAATCCTGATGTATTTAATATGACAAAACTAACTGAAAAGATTTAATATCAGACCTTCTCCATGCCTAGAAAATAGTAGCTAGAGAACAAGTTGAAGCAATTTAGTAATTGGGTCCACAAGCAGTCTTTTAGATGTCTAAATCATAGCCATTGGATTTGCATTCTTAATTAGGAAAAGGGATTACTATAAAGCTAAAATAAGTTCCGCTTTTTACTTTGTGTTGGTACACAACTGTGAGGAAAACTTGTAAATTTAAAAGTTTAAACTATCCGCTGTAATGTAGTTTAAATTTCAGTTTACATACTAGCACTGAGCTACAAGAATCTATTGCAGGCAACTAAAATTAGGCTTAACATTGACCAAATTATTTTATAAGATGCTTAATTAAAAGTAAAAGGTTTTTGCAATTAAGTAGCTTAGGTCATCATATTTTGCTAGTAATGGTATCAGTTCACGGTTTCTGCAGATCCACCAAATGAGTTAAGCATTTATATTACTAGTAACTTTGTACAAGCTTAAGTCTTCATTTCAACAGGTGCGCCTTACAACTTCTTGTAGCTGGCATACATCATGATTAGAATATTTAGTTCCTTTATATGGTCAAAATGTATCACTTGCCAACCTTAAAATTCTTAATAAAACTATTGCCTTAGAATTTGGACATAGAGCAATGAACAATATTTCCCTGACTGAGTTAATGCTTAATGTAACAAGTATAATTTCTACAGAGCACTGTGTTTGTACTTAAAAAAGGCTTATTGTTGCGCCAGTCATTAGATACCATGACGCTTCAAAGCACACTTTTACAATATTGTATGTAAGTGATATTTGGGGAAAAATATCTTCACTAAATCCAGTTACCAGATAAGTTGACTGGAATTGTCAAAAATGATCCAGTAATATGAGCTTATGCGTGTGGACAACAATACATATAATCTTTTCTCATGCCCTGCCACCAGTAAGTTTGATGACCTTGTGCAAGACTTGATGGAATTCAGGGCAAAATCTTACAGGTGTATATTAAAGTTAAAATGATATAGGTATTATTGTTTATGTTTGCAGATATAATGCTTTAGCAATATGAGGTTAAATCATTGTTAGAATTTTTTCCCATATTCCCAGCCTGCTAGATTACCAGGGATTGCTAGGGTAAAATTCCCTAAGGCGAAGTGAATCAGAAATTGGTTGGCCTGAGTTTAGGAGGAACTACGTTCAGGGGATTTTGAGATATTCGCCTGGTTGTATCTGTTGGGGATCGATCTAGACAAATACTTAAGATCTCATTGGGTGTTGTTGCCAATGAAATAGGGGCATCTGATAGTGATTAACTATCAGGTGTACCAATTGGTATTGGTCAGGTTTCATCACTTACTGATTGGGATTGAATAGCAAGTTGTGAGGCGAGTGATGCCGCCTACAACTAGAAAATCAATCAGTTGGTGAGTGACCTGCCATAATGGGTAATAAGTCCCATTACCTAAGCAGGTCACTAGCCAATTATGGTTGGTTCTCTTGGATCAAGTGGAAAACGTTAGGGACACGTTTTCTGACTCATTCCATTTGAGGTCTCGAGGATGTCCAATGATGGAATCCTATCCAGGATGGGAAAGATCATCGCTGCTGAGACAAGGATGGGTGATTCTATGGCAACGGCTGCCATTTCATAGAAGAGGTGTCAATTGAGGGTTAGACAGCCAAATCCCCCACTATATATATTCCTTAGGATTTACTATAATAGAAAACCAGTGTTTACAGTATTTATAAGTATTTACATTATCAATTCAGTGTATAGTTAGACTATCAGCTTCTATTGTGTTGTTCTGTCTCAAGGATATTATTTCAGAGGGCAATAATTGGAAGATTCTTAGAGAGAAGAGTAAAGATCTGAGTGGGGATCTAGAGAAGAAAGAGCCACAATCAGGGATAGCTGTTGACTGTGTGTTGGGACAAAAGAAACTGTCACCAGGGTATCTCAGAAAAGGTCAGGTAGACAAGAGCACAGGGAACAAATCCCTATAAGTACAACATCACGAGTATTTAATTGGGAATACTGGCTGAGCGTTGGGCCGAAATAAAATGCATACTCAACTACAAATAATAGTCTCCATAAAAATTATTCATTAATAATTCATTTTATATAACGTGACAAAGTGTACAAGGAAAACAAACCTGTGCAGAAAAAAGGTTACTAAGGTTGTTGCCAATAATAACCCAACCAAAGTAAATTTTTACAAGTTGGTGCTCACTATAGGGGTATTTGAGTTAAAGAATATAGAAAATGATGTTCTATGAAGATGTTTCCAAATTTGGAAACAAGTTACTGAAGGAAGTAAAAAAGGGAGAAATAGAAGAGGATCACGTTCAGTGACGTTCACCCAGCTCAGCAGTGGAGCTCTGAGTGAAGCAAATCGAAGATACTCAAGTCCAGGGAAAAGGATTTGCAGCCTAGATATGGAACTATCTAGTGCTGCAAGGAAACCAGTTCCACTGGACATCTACTTGAGATGAAGAGTATCAGCGGGGCCAACTTGGGTTGAAATTGGGTCCACTTTATATAGTCTTAAGAGTCAGCAGGGCCAACTTGGGTTGTAATTCAGCCGCTGGAAATAGTCCCAAGGAACAGCAGTATCAACTCAGGTTGAATTTGGATCCGCTTTAAATAGTCCTTAGGAGAGAGTGTTTAGATGAGGCATTGGATGAAATAGGAAGCAATCAATCCGGAGAATTAGATTTCTATACCAATGAAGATATAAAGACAAAACAGGAAATGATTAATCCAAGATAGTGGAGAAAATCATTTGAATCAATAACACTCAATAAATGGTCAGAAGTTGCTGAAGACTAGTTCATCAATTCAGGAGAAATTGAATGAAGCTAACGAGGTCAGAATGACCAGTGTATTTACAGATGGCCATGAATGCCAAAAATCGTTTTCTGGAGAAAAACGATCTGAACAATAGGATGGAACTGTTGGCTAATGAGATATGAAGATCCAAAGAATCAGTTGCTGAGATAAGAGATGAAATTAGGACCTGTTGGACGAATAACTAGTTGGGATTAGAGGCCTAATATTCAAGAGTATTGCCAAAAGTCGGCAAGTGTAGCCTATACATGAAGAAACAGCGCTGCTGGTCATATAGTGAAGAAGTTCAATACTAATCAAAAGTCTGAGCCTAAGAGAAAATAGCTGCAATGTTCCCAACGGACCTCTGAACCCTTAAATGGTTATGTCCTAAGATTTTGGTCAAGTCCCAGAAGGGGACCACTGAACCAAATGGTTGGTTAAATCTTAAGAGGATAAGATTTTGAACCATGATAATTGGTAGGTTTAAGTACCTAGGACCCAGTTTAAA
Organism: Massospora cicadina; assembly: GCA_022478985.1. Classification (NCBI taxonomy): domain Eukaryota; kingdom Fungi; phylum Entomophthoromycota; class Entomophthoromycetes; order Entomophthorales; family Entomophthoraceae; genus Massospora; species Massospora cicadina. The sequence goes on along the minus strand of JAKSZP010012197.1, from coordinate 28,986 downwards.
TGAAGGGGAAAGTAAGGACCTCTGAGCCTTTTTGTAGGTTGAAAGTCCATTGCAAAAGAAAAATACAAAATATATATAAAATATATAAAAGATATAAAATATCAATTTTTATGATCTATGAGTTTCAGACCTAAGAAGTGACGTGAAATGCCAGTGGAAATCCTAGAGAACTGGGGAATTCCACTAAGGATCAAGAATGAGAGGACCATACTGGCCAGATTTCAGATGATAGTTGACACAGGGTTGACATTGGAGATACCCAACCTGTTGAATGGGGAGGTCAGAAGCCCCTGAAAGAAGTCCAGAGTGGAGCCATGGATAGCTCCTGGGATAATAATGCTGGGCCATGGAGAAATTCAAGTTCTTCTGGCAAATTTGAATGAAAAACTGATGAAGATCAAGAGGAATCAGATCATCACGTTTGTTCATCTGATCCCGACGGCCAAATTGAGAAGATTCCACAATTTTGGGTCTCTCAATGAAATGGGATTACCGGCTGAGGTAACTGAAAGTATCAACCTATTGGTTGATAGAGAGCAGCTTGCTGATCTGTCAGAAGGCCAGAAAGAGGAGGTGCTCAAACTATTCAAAAAGTATTGGGAAGTGTTTGCTCAGGATGACCATGATTTGGGATGTGCACGAGACATGATCCACAAGGTTGACACCAGGGGAAAATTTGCCAATCAGGATGAGACTGATCCAATGATTGAAAGCTGCTGAAGCAGTAGTTGAGGATGAATTAAGGAAACTAGTCAAGCATGGGCTTCTAGTTCCATCATCAAGTCCCTGGGCAAGTCCAATTCTGATCGTGAAGAAGAAGGATGGATCCAAATGGGTGGTGATTGACTACTGAAGTCTGAACAAAATTACAAAGAAGGATTTGTATCCCCTACCGAGGATTAACAATGTGCTAGATCATCTAGGAGAAGCGAAGTATTTCTCTGCAATGGATCTAATCTTTTGGATATTGGCAGATCAACTTGCCAATAGAAGACCAAGAAAAATGCGATTATTACCGCGTAGGGGCTATACCAACTGACGAGGATGCCCCAGGGTCTATGCAATGCGCCTGCAACGTTTCATAGGGCTATGGATACAATATTAAGCGACTTAAGCTGTTGTGAGTCCTGGCATATCTGGACAATATCAACGTGTTCAGTAGGATGTTTACTGATCACCTACACCACTTGAAAGAAGTAGTTAAGTGACTGTCCGCGGCTAACCTGAAGATCAAGCCAAGGAAGTGGCACTTCTTTAAGAAATAGTTGGAATACCTGGGATTTGTAATCAACTCTAGTGGATTGCAGCCGCAAGCCTAAAGATAGCAGCTATAGAACGTATGGCTGTACTGAAGAGTGTCCAAAGCATCCAAGTGTTTCTTAGGATGGTTGGATACTATAGAAAATTTATTCAGGACTTTGCAAAATAGCCGAGCCATTATTCCATTTATTAAAGGATCTTAAAAAAGGATTCATATGGAATGAAGAGGCCCAGGACTCCTTTGATGAGTTATGCCAGTATTTGATAGATTCGCTGATTCTGAAATATCTGAATTTCAATCGGGAGTTTATTATTCAAACTGATGCATTGTTGATGGCGATTGGCACTGTACTGAGCCAAGTAGACAAACTTGGGGACAAGCATCCGGTGGCATATGTGAGCTGGACACTCTCAGCCACTGAGAGGAACTACACCGTGACTGAGCATGAATGCCTTGCGGTCATTTATTCATGCAAGCAGTTTTAGGTGTACATCCATGGAACGCACTTTAAGGTGGTAACCGACCACTCTTCACTGTGTTGGCTACACAATTTAAGAGAGCCAGAAGGACGACTGGCCTGATGGGCACTTAAGCTTCAGGCTTATGATTATGAGATTGTCCACCAAGCGGGGTCTTCTCACCAGAACGCAAATGTCTTATTGTGGTTTCCAATGGTCCAGTTGGTATACCCACAGGCGGATGAGCTATTTCAGAGAATGGTTGAAGGAAAAATTGGGGATGAGCCCCAAGAAATCCAAGGTGCGCTTAGGAAAGCGATGGAAAACACTGAGACTATGGATGGACAAGTATTCAAAATGATCAATGGGAAGTGGCTATTATTCCCAAAACTGTCAGAAAGATCAGCTATAGTGCAAGCAGCTCACAAGGTTGTTGGGCATGGAGGCCTGAGGAAAACAACCAACCAAATTCGCCAGTACTATTACTGGGAATCCATCAACTACAATGTCGCGGATTATCTAGCTTGTTGCATGGAGTGCCAGCTGCACAAACCACATAAGAATACAACTGGATACTGACTGGTCCGCCCTGGATTTTCCTGGCACGGTGTCCATCAACGTGATGGAACTGCTGATGATGAGCACAGGGGGAGTCAAGTACATTATAGTTGTGATTGACCATCTGATGAGATGGGTCAAGATGAAGGCCCTAATGAGAGTAGACGCTACCAGTACTGCGAGGCTCATCCTGTATCAAGTGGTATACTGGCATGGATGTCCGCAAGTCCTACTGAGTGACAATGGGACCAACTTCACATCTCATGTGATCCCAAGATTAAGTGAGATAATGGGGATCCAAGGAGTCGTGTCAGTACCTTAATGGCCAGAGATGAATGGACTGGTATAATGGGTCAATGGAACGCTGTCTGCGATGCTGAGGAAGCTAGTCTCAGGGAGAACTTCTGCATGAGGAATGTACCTGAGTTTGGTGACGTTCACCTATAATATTAGTCATCATACAGCGATGGGGAAAACGCAGTTTGAATTGTTATATTGAGGAAAGGCCACATTGCCACTGATTTTATATTTGGTGATGGAAACTACATCAGGTATGAGTACAGAGCAATACCTGAACTGAATGATGAGTATCCTGATCAATATGCAATTGCAAGCATTCAATACAACCTTGAAGAAAAGGATATGAGCGAAATCAATGGATGACAAGAACTGACCGTCATTAGAAGATTTTGAATAGGGGAAAGAGTTGCCTATTGTGATATTCATGGTTTCAAATAAAGAAATAGATTAGATGTATTGTGGTCAGGTTCATTCAAAGTGATTGCCAAGATGGCAACTGATGCCTACTCCATCAAGAATCTCTTGGATGGAAGAGTTGTGAATCAAGTCTGCACTAAGTATCTAAAGCGTTGGATCAATGAAAAAATAATAAAAGAGTTCCTGAAGGAGTGATGAGCCATTAAGTTGGTCATGTCCTGATGATTAGGTCAAGTCTAAAAAAAGGACCTCTGAACCAATCTAGATGGTTAAGTCCGAAAAAAGGACCTCTGAACCATAGAAAACTGGCAGGTTTAAGTACCCAGGAACCAGTTTGGGGGAAAATAAAAAAGATGGACCGCTGAACTTAAACAAGGTCAAGTCCCATAGGAAAAAAGAAGAATAAAGATAAAAAATTGATAAAGATATTGAAAAAAATTGTAAACCACACAGAGAAAAAGTCAATATAATTTTATAATTTTTATTTCAATTGATTGTCCTCAGTATGGGGATGATTCCGCCTATGTCGCCTCTTGGCGGAGGGAGGATAGATCGTAGTAAGAAGGAACAGCCTGTCAAAATCAATATTATATTGGACGCTAGCAAGGGTAGACCTATACAAAACCACATCTTTTGAGCAGACGCCAAGCCCAGAGAGAATGTGACTAGGGGAAGGAAAATTGAGATGTCGGATGAAGCTAATCACAAAACCCCAGAGAGGGGAGGAAAGCAACAGTATAAGAAGAGGCAATTGGCGAATAACCTCAAGTAATCCTGATATGGTACAGGATCCAGAAGATTAGTCCTGAGCGCCTGACAACAGGCTTCATCAAGGACACTGGACATATGAGCTGGCAACGAAGAAAGGATGCTTGATGGAGGTTGCCAAATCAAGCCCCCTATCAACACCATCAGCAGAAGATATCAATGGGAAGTGCCGGATAAGAGATAGTCATGCAGGGAGCAGATTTTATCCTGCAAGTGGCGACTATGGGCTTCTCAGAAGCTAAAGCAGAACAAATGGTGGAACCCAGGTGAGACTGGAAGCTTCATGGACCAACTTTAAAGAACTTGGCCAGCAAAGCGAAGAGCATAAGCGGTGGTATCCTGATCCAGGATGTTATCAAGATCAGAGGGATTCAGCGCTAGAGTTAAAGCCTCAGTGACTTGGGTCCAGAGTTCAGCATGGGGAACTCAAAGTTGATACTGTTACCAGTTGAGAGATCAGAGATTAGAACAACAGGTTTGTAATATTGACCAAGTCGGAAGAGGAACTCAGGGAGTAGGTTTGACCCAGTAAGAAACAAACAAACCATAGCAACTGGCATAATCTCTGAAACATCTACGATGATGTTTGGAGCATCAGTGAAAGGAGCTGAATCCAGGCGAGTTTCAAAGTCTAACTCTGGAATTGACAGCAGAGGAAGAATCAGCTGAGAGTTGTTTGAAATGATAGCCATCCTGGTTTCAGAGGGATTAGTTACTGTTTCTGGTAAATCAATGGAAGGACTAGCCGCTGGTGCCAGACTAGGCGTATGAGTCCTGGAAGGACCATAAAGAGGTTCTGATGAGCATCCTGGCTCATCTTCTGGAAGAGACGGAGGTCTGGATCAGACAAACTATTCAGGAGCTGCTGGTAGCGTGACTCAGGATTTGACATATGAGCTAGATGAGAGAGGGGATGTCAGACTAATATAGAAGTTGACATTATGCATGCTACAATCCATTAGGCTCCAATTTTGGAGAAATTAATCTCAAAATTAATTAGATAGCTCTCTCTCTGCTCAGCGTAACCTTCCGAGCAATTTATTTGGTTTTAAAAGCAAACACCTAATTGCACAATGAAGTCTTGCTCCAATGTCATCGGATTCACTGCCAATTGTCCCAGCATGGGGCAGCGGTGAAACTCCCCCTCCATTTTCCATCTGACAGGAAAACGCGCTCAGACTGGCTCGCCCAGTCATTTTAAACCCTTGGGATGATTCGTTCCTCCCAAGGATCTCAATGCCCATCTCACATGAACCCAAGCAGTGCTCCACTGCCCCTTAGTGCTCCCCCGGAGCAACATGCATTTCAGCCTTAGGGTCAAATATGGGAAATTCTTCCCCTACAATGACCAATCCATTATCAAAATGGCTCAGGTGGTGATGACACCAGCCTGTTTTATTGACTTCCACCCCTATAAGGGGTACTTTGATCTTGGCTTCACCTGTGAAGCTGATGCAGCTACTGCAGCAATGGTGCCATTAGTATTTAATAATATTCCCCTTCCAACAACTCAGACCTGGCTCCCAATAGACACCACCTTGGTGGTCAGTTCACTGGTTTGCCCACCCACCTCCCCCTGGAGTGCTCCACCAGGAGCTGATGGAAGGTTTGGCAGCCTATGGCGCCAACCCCATCTTACAATTTGTGGTCCCAAATGGGGCCACATGCCTCTCTGGGCCTCGGTCATATGCCATGATCAGCCCTGAATTTAAAAAAATTTCTTTGGCAATTCCCCCTCGTGTCACCATCCCATCTGCCCCCAACCATACGTTCTGGGCCCACATTGAGGGCGGACGGACGATTTGTCCATCCTATTTCAAGTTAGACCACTCGAAACACAAATGCCCATACTCAGAAACTTCTGCCAACGCCAAAAGTTTGCCTGACGCCCACCAATCCTGTCAAGAGTGTCTGTAACTCTCTTGTTCCCAGCATAGTGATGTGGAGCGCGAACCCACATTGCTAGGGAACTAGCCATTAAGAGAATGGGGAATGAGGCACCTAGAATGGTGCTTGAGCAGGAGATAACCCAGGCGAGGGTGTAAAGCACCACATATGAGAACAGATAAGTAAGAAACCTCCCAACTTGATTAGACACCAACAGGGTGTCCATAGTCGAGGGTAACTTGGAGTGAGTAGACTTGGTTGTCTTGGTCTGGAGGGGACCTAAACGGCCCAAGAAAGCACCTGGAATTTGTGTAAATTGTGATAATAGGTAGTGGCCCACATAGTTGGAGACCATCCTGAAGATGTCCACCACCATGTTCGCCCAAGGAACCATTGTAAAAAAACGTAAAATAATGGTTAAATTTACTAAAGAAAGTCAACCAACAAGGAATGTCAGTCACAAAAATGTATTTAAAATGTGCCAGGGAAATTTGGGTTCTGCGGAAATGCGCCCAAGCCTTGATGCTCCAATAAACAGATGCTTCCATCCATTTTGGTAAAATACACCAAAAGTGCCTTCAATCAAGTAATTGATTAAAGCCTTATTTTACCTGAAGTCAAAATTTCATAGCTGAAGCGTGACTCAAACCCTTGCTCTCCAACCAAGCGAGTTGAACCATTTTCATTTAAAATGTAAATTGTTTGTTTCAAAGCCTGGGCCGAGATAAGAGGCTGGGCGTTTCGCACCCCATTAGTATCAACCTGGGCATGCTTGGCTTGCACCCAGCGTTGATCTAAGGTGTGCTTTAGGTCAGTAAGAGCCTGAAGCTTCATCTTCTGGGCCTCCTGTCGCCCAGCCTTATCCCTAGCATCAGTGCCTACTATTATGTCATCCAACCATAACATGACCCTCTCCTCCTTCTTGGGCTCCACCCCCCTCCAGGGGCGTTCGCTAAGGAGAAGTTCTTATGTGCTGGCGGCAACTTCATAGCAGAAACGGCTGGCTTTGGCTGAGATCCTGAAGCCTCAGGGAAACAATTATGAAATGAATTAATCAGGTCTTGGGCATGTACACAATCCCGTGCTGGCACTCAGCTGTTCTCTGCTGCTTCAAACCCTTTCCAAGATACCAAATACTCAAGGCGTCGCTTAAACTGGCGGGAGGCTACTATTTCCTCCACTTCCCATTCCGGTGCCCCATCCACAAGATAAGCCTCAGGGGTCACAGGAGGAGGGCCCTCAAACAAGGTCAACTTGCTCTCATGAAAGATGGAGAAGATCCAAAATATGGAGGGAAGATCCAACTGGTTTGAGGCATGTCCCACCTTTCTAACTACCCGGTAAGGACCAATCCTCTTTGGACCCAGTTTTTTGCATGGCTGCTTGATAGTGATGTTGCGAGCATCAAGCATCACGAGATCCCCTTCCTTGTATGCTGGACCCACTTGGCACTTTTTATTGGCATTCTCCTTATAAACCAGCATAGCCGCCTCCAAACTTGTGGACACCCCTTGATGGACCTTCTTGAGAGTCTTAGCAAAGTCCATCACCGCTTCCACTTTGGAACCACAGCTGGGCTCCATGTTAAAAGCAGGGTTAAAGCCATGGTTAGCAAAAAAAGGTGAACAACTATTTGATAAATGCAAAGTGTTGTTGTAACTAAAATGGGCCATGGGAAGGTGAAGAACCCAATCTGAATGGTCTGCGGTGGTGTAACAACGCAGAAATTGTTCCAAGCACTGGTTCACTCGCTCAGTCTGCCCATCTGATTGGGGGTGATAGGCAGTTAAATGGCAGGGGCGAATCTGAAGAGTTTACACAACTCTTCCCAAAATATGAAAGTGAACTGGGGTCCCCAGTCACTAATACTTTATTGAAGAACCCCATGAAGCGCAGATACATGGGCGACGAAAAGCCTGGCCATTTCAGCAGCAGTTATGGTTGTTCTTCAAGGAATAAAGTGGGCGAACTTTGTAAAGCGGTCCACCACCACCATTATTGCATCATACCCATCTGAAACTGGTAACTCCACAATGAAATCCACTGATAGGGAAGTCCAGGGCCCTTCAGCCTTTTGGACTGGTACCAGCAACCCTGCTAAAGGTTAACAATTGGGTTTCATCTGATTGCAGATCAGGCACTCTTTGCAGTACCGCCCTACCTGAACAGGCAAGCCCTTCCAATTGTAAGTGCGTCGAACAACTCCAAGGTCTTTGCTTTCTCAGGATGACTAACAGTGATTCTGTCATGATGGTCCTGGATGATCTCCAAGCGCAGTGGTCCAGCAGGAACCCATAGGCGCCCCTGAAACCACACCATCTCATCCTTCATGTGATACCCCCTGGATAAGTTCTCCTGATTCAGGGCGCTCTTAGCAAGAACAACAGCATATTCAGCTAATAACGGCTGAGAAAGAACTACCTCTCTAAACATACTATATTCTGCTGCATTTTCCAGAGGCATGAGCGCTGGCGTATGTACCCTGGACTTAGGAAGTTGAGACAGAATCATACTCAGTGGAATCATCAACTGGGTGTTATGAATCTCTACCTCCTTTGGATTGGGAGCCAAAGCAGGGTTGCGACTCAAAGCATCCGCCAAACCATTTTCCCTGCCCTTGGTGAACTCATAGTAAAATGTAAATAGGGCAAGGGTCTCATGCCAACGGGTCTGACGTGGTGTTAGAACATGTGGATTATGGTAGTACAACAAGGCTTGGTGGTCTGTGCGAACCTGGAATGGTTGGGAGTAGCCATGTAAGTGGTGACGCCAATAAATCAGCGCCTTCACCACTGCTAATAACTCCTTGCCATATACGGCGTAGTTTAACTCATGCAGAGACATTTTCCTAGAAAAATATCCCACTGGATGCTCAGACCCATCTTCACCCGCCTGTAACAGGGCAGCATCAATGGCAAATTTGGAAGAATCTGAGGACACAATTAACTAATTTGCAGGATCAACATGGCTAAGGATGGATGTGGATAACAAGGTGCACTTCACCACTTAGAAAGCATCCTCCAAAATGGGGGACCACTGAAGCACCTTGGCCCTGCTAGCCTTATATAAGGGGGCTGCCACCTCGGAGAGACTGGGTGTGAACTTCTTGAGGAATGTACATGTCCCCAAAAACTCCTCAATTCCTTGACAGAGGTGGGGGTAGGCCACTCACGAATAGCCTTTTCCTTGTCTGGAGTTATCATATGGCCCTGGTCAAAAACGACGTTGCCCAGAAAAGTAACCTGGGACTTGAAGAATTCGCATTTGCTAAACTTGAGGGTAAGGCAAGCGGCCCTCAATCTCTCCACTACTTGTTGAAGGTGAACTGCATGTGACTCATGATCAAAGAAAACACCAGAATGTTATCCATGTAGGCAATCGCACATACCTCCAACAAGTCTCCCAACGCAGCATCAATGCGGCGTTGAAAGATGGCAGAGGCATTCTTAAGCCCAAAGGGCATAACCCAGAACTGGAAAATTCCTTTTCTGGTGCGGAATGCAGTTAACCACTCCTGGCCCTTCTTTATCCGGATTTGATTGAATGCATTGAGGAAGTCCATCTTGGAGAAGACCTTCGCCTTCTCCACATAGCGCGCAATCTGAGAATCTAAAGGGATGAGATGGAAGTTGGGTACAGTCACATTGTTTAAGTTTCCATAATCAACACATGGGCGTAAAGCTCCATCAGCCTTCTCCACAAAGAGCAGTGGGGAGCAAACAGGGGAGGTACGTTGAAAGATGGCCCCTTTGGCCAACTGCTCCTTCACCCATACATCTAACGCCTCTTCCTCCCGGACAGTCAATGGGTATATGGGGGAAGAAATGTGCACCAGATCCACAGTAAGTTTAAATTCACAATTAAACTCGGAATGTTCTGGTAGCGTACTAGCTGAAGCTGCATCAAAAGAAGATGCCAACTCCTCCAAACAGGAAGGTAAGGAAAGTCCCACAGTGGGCTTCAGCAAAGGGGCAAGATATGAACCGGGAACATTGGGCCAATGTGGTAATTTGCCTGGGGCGTTATCCTCATACAGAGGAACAATCAGCTGGTAACCGTTTGTTAAAAACAAGGATAAAGTGTTTTCTTTTAAATTAGTTTTGACGTCAAACTTCCGCCACCACTCAACACCCAAAATGATGGGAAACAAGAGGTTTCTGATAGCTTGAAACTGATCAGACAATAGATAAGAACCTATCTGGAAATCGACTGACTCCATGATGTTTAGTGTAGGAATACCTTGAGAAGCCCCACCTCTAACCATACCACCGGGTGAGTAACTCAACTCAAGGTAGTCGGCGAGGTTTTGGTCAATAAAATTATTTTAGGCACCAGTATCCACCAAAATAGTTGTGCTAAACTTTCCATAAGAGGAAGTAAGAGTAGCAGTCAACAAGAAGTATCCAGAATGGGATTTATCTAATGCAGAAAACGCCATTATTTCACCTGAAAATTCTTCCTCTGGTCTCAACAAGCCATCAGGGTATGTTTTGGAATCATAGAATGGGAGGGATAGTGGGCTACTCTTACTACTGAGGCCACATATCCCACCACACCTTCTGCAGGTGCATATACATCTTTATATTAATGACGAAGTTCCTTTTCCACTTCCTGAGAACCCCTAATCATGGTAGGGGTCAAACGAGGGTTCTCAGAAGTAATCTGGTAGACTGAAATGGAGTCCTCATCCAGACCATATGAGCAAATAAAAGGTTCTTTTTTGGATAAATTGCTCACATTATAAAATGCGTTTTCCAGCTCGAATGAACCCCCCTCATTCCAAAGGTTTGGTGCACCTCGTTATCCAGGGCCATCACCCCCAAGCCCTGAGCTGATGCCTTGGCATGCACCTCAGAAATGTGTTGGGGAGAAAAAATGATAACAGAATTATTCTTGTTAAATTTGGGTTTGGACCCTTCAATGTTCCCAATTTCCGCTGAGATGGGGAGGAAATCAGTGGGAAGCATCTCACATTTCAAGGCAAAATCACTAGTTGTGGAAGCACTATTTATAGGGATGACCATGGGTGACATCATCGCGGTGGAATCATCTGAAACCTTTACTTCCTTCTTGGGGCTAGACCCCTGTATGGTTCCAAATTTATAAGGAGTTGAAGGATTAGAAGGATAAGATTCCTTCATTTTAAGAAGTGCGCGCGACTTTTTGGTTCCAGTATTTATATGGTTCAATCTGATGATGGCCCAATTACCTAGCCCCTTCTGGGTTGGGGCGGGGAAACTACCCAAAAGGATTTTGAGAAGATGATCACGAAAAGTCTGAGACCACCAGGTGCGAGCAAGAAGGGTGGACACTTCCCAATTGGTAGTTGCAAAAATAACGCCAAGCTGTATTAATACAATACCCAATGAGAAAACTGTGGTGAGCACCATTGTGGCAGTGATAAATGGCCAGCACGCCCAATTTCCTAATATTGGAAGTCCCACACGGATAATTTGTATGCTCATATAATAGAAAAGTTGGTTGATTAATGTCAAGAGAGTGTCTGTAACTCTCTTGTTCCCAGCAAAGTGATGTGGAGCGCGAACCCACATTGCTAGGGAACTAGCCATTAAGAGAATGGGGAATGAGGCACCTAGAATGGTGCTTGAGCAGGAGGTAACCCAGGCGAGGGTGTAAAGCACCACATATGAGAACAGATAAGTAAGAAACCTCCCAACTTGAGTAGACACCAACAGGGTGTCCATAGTCGAGGGTAACTTGGAGTGAGTAGACTTGGTTGTCTTGGTCTGGAGGGGACCTAAACGGCCCAAGAAAGCACCTGGAATTTGTGTAAATTGTGATAATAGGTAGTGGCCCACATAGTTGGAGACCATCCTGAAGATGTCCACCACCATGTTCGCCCAAGGAACCATTGTAAAAAAACGTAAAATAACGGTTAAATTTATTAAAGAAAGTCAACCAACAAGGAATGTCAGTCACAAAAATGTATTTAAAATGTGCCAGGGAAATTTGGGTTCTGCGGAAATGCGCCCAAGCCTTGATGCTCCAATAAACAGATGCTTCCATCCATTTTGGTAAAATACACCAAAAGTGCCTTCAATCAAGTAATTGATTAAAGCCTTATTTTACCTGAAGTCAAAATTTCATAGCTGAAGCGTGACTCAAACCCTTGCTCTCCAACCAAGCGAGTTGAACCATTTTCATTTAAAATGTAAATTGTTTGTTTCAAAGCCTGGGCCGAGATAAGAGGCTGGGCGTTTCGCACCCCATTAGTATCAACCTGGGCATGCTTGGCTTGCACCCAGCGTTGATCTAAGGTGTGCTTTAGGTCAGTAAGAGCCTGAAGCTTCATCTTCTGGGCCTCCTGTCGCCCAGCCTTATCCCTAGCATCAGTGCCTACTATTATGTCATCCAACCATGACAAATCTGCCGCCCACCCCACGCCAACTCCAACATGGGGTATGATCCTACCTTCCCCTCCTCCAATGCCTGATGCTGCAGCTGCACCTGCAGCCACCAAACAGTATCCACCTTGCCCCAATGCCATAAATAATTATCCAATCAAACATTGGATTGGATCCCAGTTCAATCCCATGTGTCCGCAAACAAATCAAACAAACCTCAACTGCACGCTGATTCCCCAATCCAATTCAACCAAAACCCATGGGAGTCATTGGATGAAATTGATGAATCAGGTAACATTATTGAAGAACCAACGCTACAATTTGAGTGGCTCTGTAATGCAGAATGGGATGCAAAATTCCTGCCTCAGAAATATGTCCCACAACCTAACGCCAAACCGCTCTACAGTGACCACAAGCTTGCAGTAGAAGCAGCCACCACACCATATTGCTGTCTGCTCCACAAAGCTGCTGCCAAATCTGTGGCTGTGCTCGTAGGAGGAATTTGATCTCCTGTCATCACCAAAAATCTTACTGCAAAAAGTAAGATCAACATGAAAACTCTACACAAAAACGTCATTGAAGCCATCCAGAACGTGGTAACAGTAGCACGGAATCTGAAAGTAAAAGTCACCCAAACCAACATTGCCACATTTGCTAAATTCCCAGATGCCCGCCTCAAAGCTGAAGACGCTTTGGCCAAATACATCGTTGGCATTATGATGGCTGGCAACTATTTGGAAGTTCCAGTCATCAAGGATATTGAACCCCATGCCGCTGATGCCCCCACACCCTTACTATCTGCCTTAACACGCACCCTACTCTGGGATGAGATGGAAGTGACTGAAGACGAGCCCCCCAATCCCCCTCCCCATCCACCATGGAGGGATAGCAGTATTCGCTGCCCACCTGGTTAAATTTTTTTAGGTATGATTCAATTGATCCGTCCATTTTGGGCATTTTGTTTGAATTGTTATTTTTTTATTATGATTTTTAGCTTTAGTTCGGTAATGTCCATCCCCTGGTCAGCTTACTTCAGTTAGATAAAATAAAAAAGATTAATGAGATAAGCTCTCCAAGGGAAGAATTTGGAATGACTTGAGCCAAGAGGTTATGAGCAAAATAACAAGGGCAAGTAAAAATAAGTATTCTTAATTAAGCCATGAAACAAACATCGATGGCAAGGGTCTCCTGTCTAGGATGAGGTGAAAATCAGGAAATCATGGACGCCAGACCAAGAATCCAGAATATGACAGCAGGTCATATACCCTGATGGGGGGAAAACTGGATCCTGGGACTAATATCGTCATGAGTGAATCAATCATCCCATTATGACAGAAGGTTGTGGGGACTTCGCTCTGAGAAGGCAGTAGCGAAGAGGAAGAGGAAGAACGCCATATGCTGAAGGTCATCCTGATCAGCGTTGAGTATTGATGAGTTTACTCCGCTTGAACCAATGAAGTATTTGACCAGGTGTCTGAAGTGGTGTTCTCATGCCCTGGTCCTTTTCTCGCTGGAAATCTAGGCAAGAGGGGGATGTGTTGGGACTTTTGCCCATATTCCCAGCCTGCTAGATTACCTGGTAACACTAGGGGAAAATTACCTAAGGCGAAGTAAATCAGAAATCAGTTGGCCCGAGTTTTGGAGGAAATATGTTTGGGGGATTTTGGGATATTCGCCTGGTCATATCTGTCAGGGATTGATCCAGACAAATACTTAAAATCTCATTGGGTGTAGTTGCCAACGAAATAGGGGCATCTGATAGTGATTAACTATCAGGTGTACCAATTGGTATTGGTCAGGTTTCATCACTGACTGATTGGGAATGAATAGCAAGTTGTGAGGCGAGTGATGCTGCCTGCAACTAGCAAATCAATCAGTTGGTGAGTGACATGCCATAATGGGTAATAAGTCCCATTACCTAAGCAGGAATCTAGCCAAATATGGTTGGTTTGCTTGGATTGAGAGGAAAACGTTAGGGACACGTTTTCTGACTCTTTCCGTTTGAGGTCTTGAGGATGTCCAACAAAGTATTCTAGCCAGGATGGGGAAGAACATCGCTGCTGAGATGAGTATGGGTGATTTAATGCAACAGCTGCCGTTTCATCGAAGAGGTGTCTACCAAGGGCTAGAAAGCCAAATTCCCCACTATAGATATTCCTTATGATTTACTATAATAGAAAACCAGTGTTTACAGTATTTAGAAGTATTTACATTATAAATCAGTGTATAGTTAAACTATCAGCTTCAATTGTGTTGTTCTGTCTCAAGGATATTATTGCAGAGGGCAATAATTGGAAGACTCTCAGAGAGAAGAGTAAAGATTGGACGGGGATTAAGAGAAGAAAGAGCCACAATCAGGGATAGCTGCCAACTGTGTGTTGGGCTGAAAGAGAATGTCACCGGGGTTATCTTAGCAAAGATCAGGTAGACAAGAGCACAGAGAACAAATCCCTATGAGTACAACTTCAGGAGTATTTAATCAGAAATACTGGCTGAGCGTTGGGCCAAATTATAGTTTAATCTCAACTGCGGATAATAGTCTCCACACTATTATCAATTAATAATACATTCTATACAACGTGACAATGTGTACAAGGAAACTGAACCCGTGCAGTAAAAAGATTACTAGGGTTGTTGCCAATAATAACCAAACCAAAGTAAATTTTACAATCATGTAATGTTGAAACCATCTTTTGGGAAATAACTAAATCATCATTTCTTTAGAACTAAGTGTTAGCTTTAATAGACTAAATCTGTGAAGCATGGCGGTTCAGTGTTTTTTGCACCTGAAGAGAAGTGTACTAGAGTGACAGTCACAACGCTTGACTTGCAAAAATCTTTAGAGATAATGATTTTACAATAATATAAATGATGCTTCAATTTATATAAAAATTTAAAAAGTTTATGTGTATCTAAATTAAAAAACTCAAACCCTTTGTTATCTTCACAAGATTGGGTTATTCATCTGATCATAGGCAATTTATTATTGCCTTTTTTTCTCTGCAACCTAAATCTATATTGAGAGTAACTGCCAAGGCCTATATATTTTTCTTTGTCTAATTCTGAGATATCTGCAGCAATGTTGGTGCTACCTGGATCTGAGCTGTATCAATAGATGGCTTAACTTGTACAGAAACTATCCCATAGGTATAGGAGGCTGGTTGTGTTTTTTAATATGGATAGTTGGATTGTCATCCATTTATAGTTCAGGCAGGTTTCCATGTATAGCAGCGGTTAGAGACAAATCTGATATTGTAAAAGTTAATCTGAAAAGTTAGATCAACTGGGTGCGTAATTTAAAAAAACTGTTATAAAAGTTGATGGGTACCATAACAGTGCAATTCATATTGCAATCCTACAAGAGATTCTAGCAACGTAAAAATGATGACCAATTTTTAATATAATTTTGGTGATGTAAGTATATATTAGGTGTTCCCATTTATCTCAGCTTTAAGAATATCAAATCCCTGTCATAGGTATAAATACTGTAGCGCCATAATATAAGGAGTAGCTAGTTATATTTATTAAATTGAGGTCACCTTTATACCAGCCTAAAGGGTCATCAACCATGTGCCATAGGTCTATTAGTCTCAGTATCAAATTATAAGGAGAAACAATTTATACTTTTTATCATAGAGGTCACACTTACTAACCCTGAAAACCCTAAACTGTGCTTAGTACTAAATGCTGAAGCATAAAAGTATTAGATCAACTGGTTGTACTCATTATTATAGAGGTCACCCCTGTACCACCTTAAAGTATCATCAATCCTGTGTCATAAATATAGCTGTTGGGGCAATAAGCTATAAAGAGCAATAAGTTGTACTGATTACTTTAAAAGTCTCCCTTGCACATATGTTATGGATCATCAACCTTATACCATAAGTATAATTGTTTTAGCAGCAATTTATAAGTAGCGACTAGTTGTACTTATTAATAAAAACTCCCTTATAACAAAATTAAAAATCATTAAACCATACTATCTATACAATCTGTTGGTGAGAAGAAATTATAATATTCAAATAAAAATACTAGATTTCGCATCTAAAGGTTACTCATATTATTAAGGATTGATATGCCAAGGAATAACTGACTTCCCTTTAAGTCATCAAGCACCCACAATAGCATATAAAGTACACAAGGTACTGCCATTCTTATAGTTTCAAAAAAATCAACAGGGTGAGAAGTAAAGGGGTTAATGATCAAGCAATGAAATACTCACCCCATATGATAAGCTCATAACAGGTAACATCCCAAAAAAAGGTTCTTAAAGCATTGTTCTCATTGTCTCATAAACTAGTTGAATGTTTAAAGTAAAAAAGTCTATAGTAGACTATATAAAGTGTAAGTCAATACTTGGTTTTTGGCCTATAGATAAATCTCTTCTGAAAAATCCAAGGCTGTCTTCCCTCATAATTCATTTACAACCTGTGAAGTTTGGTGGAGATCCATACCAGAGTTTTTAAAAAGAGTCCTTAGAAAATCTAAGTTATTGGAAGTGTCCATTTTATTACTTTATCTTAAAGGGGGCTGTGAGTTTCTTTGAGGTGCATATTACTGGTTTTATGTTTTAATTCCTAGTGATTTACCTTCCATGATCACCAACACTGTGAACATCTGAGATATTGCCACCACCACCTTTAATAGTAAGTGCAGACCCTCCATAGGTCTTAACTTGGGTGCCACAAGATATAGAAGTTTTTTGGGACCATCTAGTACTAAAAAAAAGATATAGAAGTTTTTAGTTTAAAATATAGCTTTCAAAGGGTATAAACTTTATTCTGCATTATAAATAGATCGCCCAACCCCCTACTGATAGCTGGACCTTAGTATTTAACCTTTAGGTAGAGAGCTTAGCAATGTTTGGCGCCTTACACATGCTATTTATGGAACAATTCATCAGGCCAATTGGGTTGTTTTTTAGCTATAGAACCTTTACCAGGGTGGGTAGCACCTTACCGACCACCTTTGAAAACTACTTTGGTAACCTTTGGGTTGGCCTTAGCTTTTTTAATCTATAGGTTAATTTTTATCACTTGATTTTGGGTCAAGTTTTTTGTTGGCCGTTATTGGTGTAACAATTCTTTTGACTTTGCTGAAGTTTAGAAAAGGGATCAAATCTGTAAACTAGCAGAGAAGTCAATGAAGATGAAAAGATGAAGCAATATAAACTACTTCATTTTTTTAGAAAATGATGATTATATATGATGTGTGGGGACATGGTGCCTAGGGGAACTTCAAAGCTCTGTACACTCAGATCTTTCACAATCTCCAGACTAGCCAATATGTCAACGCCCTCACTGTCATGTGACGTCCTCATGACTGCAGTGGTGGATATTACGCATTTTGAGGTTTGTAAAGTGAGGATGAAATTCCTGATGGTGTCTACATCAATTTTCATGCACGTGATACTTCCTGATTAGAGTTCCTATTTGTGCCTTTAGGGATAGGTTTTATTTTAAATGGCTCAAGAGTTAAATTTTCAAAGTTCAATTCAGAAGTAAGGATTTTAACTTGCTCATCATCTCAAATCCTGATAACGCCCCCTTATGATCCTTCAAGAGGGAGGTATAGGTCTGTAGGAATAACCTATGTACTCAGTCCACCACTGTCCCCCAATTAATGTTGGTAGTAGGTTAATCTGAGTTAACCTTATGAATGACCTTATAAGGTCTGGACCAATTAATTTCAAGCTTGTTCTGTCGACATCTGGTTGATGGTGATAATAGAGAATGAGGTCACTAACTGAGAGATGGGTAAGGAGTATCAGCAAACATTAAATTAGGATGTCTGCCTTTCTGTGGTGGTGACAATGCCTTATATGGCTAGGACTTAAAGCTGAACAATCTCATTGGCTAAGGCCCTCATGGTTAAATCGGAGTTCTCAGTTATGGAGGTATCAATCAGGGGCTGAAAACTACTTGGTAATCGAGCATTCCTATATAAACTTCAAAGGGGAAATCTTGATGATTTGATGGTAGCTTAATTTGTAAGCAAGCAAGATGCTGGGTAAGAAATGGTTCCAGCGGTTAAGGTTGATGCCGAAATCTTCTGAAAGATAGAAACAAGGGTTCATTATCCCGTCCTACCACTCCATTGGTTGAAGATTTGTAAGGGGCGTTATAAACTCTGGTTAGTTTAAAAAAAGGTAGTGCTTGAACTATTTGCGAGGATTTTTAGCCTATTGTTTAAGAGTAAAGTTTGTGGGCATTCATGCTGGGTTGAAAACTAATCAAATAAGGAAGAGGGCCATGGCTTTTGTGATGGCATCATGAATGGAAATTGCATCAACCCATTTGGTTAAATGGTCCACGGACAATAAGATGTATTTAAGGCCATGTAACCCAGTGGGCAGAGGCCCACCACATCAATGCTGATGACATTGATAGGGTTTGATGGAGAAATGACTGAATGCTGATATTTGGGACTGGCCAACCTTGGGGTTGACAAGTCATACAAGCCTCTATACTTCCTGGATGGTCTCAGACATTTGATCCCAGTATCATCATTTCTTCAGCCATTTATGAGTTTTTCACTTCCCCATGTCTCATGGTCATATTCCCTTCTAGGATAACATTAATTTTGGAAGAAGGGTGGATGTAGGGAAGCCATTTCTTATTGATTTTTTTAAAGTATTACCGCTATAATTTGAGTTTCTCAAGTATTTTTGAAGCCTGGCTTAGATTTCAGGAGTCTTAAACTCTCATCGCTCAGGCTAGACAGTTAGATTTTACAGTAAGTTTTCCATGGTGGTCAGGGCAGCGAGTACCAGCATCCTTGAGAGACCATTATAATTCTGATGAATCTCTCCTGAGTGATTGATAATAGTAAATCGTAGTTATGCAGCCTTAGAGCCCATATTTCTAACTGGCCATATGGGTCCTTTATCTGCTGCAGCCATCAAAGCGAGGAATAGTCTGTGATAATGGTGAAATGGATGCCATATAGGTAGGGCCAAAAATGGTTGTTCAAAAAACAGCCAGGCACTTGCAATCAGTATCGCTATAGTTCTGTCCAGCCTTGCTCAGTGTCTTGGTGAAGTAAGTTACTTGATGATTGACCTGACCATATCATGCTGAGCTAGGTTGTCCCAACAGTGACATCACTAGCAACCAAGCATAACAAAAAGGGTCAATCAAAATGTGGATGAACTAAAAATAGGTTTAGTATAAAGAGTGGTCCATAACACATTAAACACCCGTTCTTGTTCAGGCTGCCACTCAAAAGGCACATTTTTCATAGGAGGTAGAACAGACAATCAGCTAAGTTGGCAACCTGAGGAATGAACTGATGGTATTAGTCTGCCATTCCAAAAAAAATACTTGAATATTACTAAGGCTCTGAGGTCATGACATCTTCTTGATGGCATTAACTTTATCTTGATAGGCTGGATACCATCTTTTAAACCTTTTTTTCTAAAGACTCCATTTTGGATTGGAAAAAAGAGCGCTTAGATGTCTTGAATTTTATTGTGGCCTTTATAAGACAGCTAAAGACTTTGTAAAGTGTTCTACATGGCCGTTAAAGATTCACAAGAAGACAGTGATGTTATCAAGGTGCATGTCAAGAGAGTGTCTGTAACTCTCTCGTTCCCAGCAAGGTGATGTGGGATGCAAACCCACATTGCTAGGGAACTATCCGTTAGGAGAATGGGAAGGAAGGCACCTCAAACGGTGCCAGTGCAAAGGGTACCCCAGGCAAGGGTGTAAAGAGCAACATATAATACCAGGTAAGTAAGGAACATCACCGCTTGAGTGGACCCCAGAGGGGCGTCCATAATCAAGTGTAGCTTGGCGTTAAGGGGCTTGGGTGCCTCGATCTGGAGGGGACCTGGGCGGCCCACAGGAGCCCCTGGGATTTTGGTAAATTGCAAGATATGGTAGTGGCCCACATGGTTGGAGACCTCCCCAAAGAGGTCCACCACCAAGTTTGCCCAAGGAACCATTGATAAATAAACGTAAAATAATGGGGGTTCTTATTTAAGAAAAGTCAACCAACAAGGATTTTGGTCACAAAAACATATTTAAAGTGGACTGGGGAAATTCAGGTTCTGCGGAAGTGCGCCCAAGCCTTGACGCTCCAATAAACAGACGCTTCCATCCATTTTAGTAAAATACACCAAAAGTGCCTTCACTCAAGTAATTGATTGAAGCCATATTTTACCTGAGCTCAAAATTTCATAACTTGAGCGGGACTCAAACCCTTGCTCTCCAATAAACCAAATTTAACCATCATTCTTTACAACGTAAATTGTTAGTTTTAGTGCCTGGGCTGAGATCAGAGGCTGAGCGTTTTGCACCCCGTTAGTATCAACCTGGGCATGCTTGGCTTGCACCCAGCGTTGATCTAAGGTGTGTTTCAGGTCAGAGAGAGCCTGGAGTTTCACCTTCTGGGCCTCCTGTCACCCAGCCTTATCTCTAGCATCAGTTCCTACTATAATGTCATCCAACCATGACAGTACATGAGGACACAGGATAGTTTCACGTCCCCTAGTACCCTATCCATGGCATGTTGAAAGGTGGCGGGCGAGTTGCAAAGGCCCTGGGGCATCCTCATTGGCTCAAATAAACCCTTGTTGGCTATGAGCGCACATTTTGATCAACTTTGGAAGTGAGCTCTACTTGCCTATATCTGCTAGCAAGATACAGAGTAGAGAAGTACTGTGACCTGATAAACAAGTGGAGGGAGTCATCAATCCTGGGCAAGGAGTAGCTGTCCTTCTTAGTAATGGAGTTATGCCATCTATATTCCATCCCACATGATGGCTGCCATCTTTCTTATAAATTAATTAGAGGGGTGAGGTCCAAGGACTACGCTAAGACACCAATAGTCAAGCTTCCAGTAGTTTCTTGAGCTCAACAGTCACCTGAGTCTCTTTAACTTTACTTTTGGTAGGTATGGGAATAATTGAGGGAACGTCCCCAGTCTCTATATGATGAAAAACGCCATTTATTTTCCTAAAATTGTAGGTAGAGGTTGAGAAGAGATCCAAATATTCCCCTCCCCCATTAACTTCTTAACCTGGCTCTATTACTCACTACTGAGCTCCTGCCTAATAGAGGTGTCGACTAGGGCTACTGATGGGTGTGTTTCTAACACAAGATCTTGCTAACTTATAAAATTGTGGATGTCATCAATAGCCTTTACAGGAAGGAGATGAACATAAGTGGCTGGAGTACAAGTCCCTACTATTCTATTTTTGTCTGTGAGGTTAGCCAATAACACTAATATGGATTCAGCATATGCGGGATCTAAAATTCTGGGTCAGATAGAAACCTCCTCAATTGACAAGGTATCCAGGCCCCAAATTTTAAGCAGTTGTCCAGAGGGAATATTGATATGGACCCAGGTGTTGACAATAACCTGAAACTTGGATATTATAGTGGTCATATTGATCAAATAGATTGGCATTCCATATGGCCATCTACCACAGGAGGGGGTATTTGTAAGAAGAAACCAATTGCATGATATTTGAGTTGGTCAATATGGCCTTTGCTCTCCAACAGTAAAGCCTGAGCTTTGACCTCCATTTTGGTATTGTGGGAGGTTTTGAAAACAGGGGGACCCAATGTCCCAGCAGGGATAAGAATTCCTCATATAGTGCATAATGGCCAAATAACCTTGGAGAAACTGAGTTTCTAGGTGAAGGTCATGGCTCAGGTTGTATAATTCAATGGCAGGGGTATTCATCAAAAGCTTTCCTAAAGTGAATGGGTAGAGAGGAATAAGCCCCAAAAATTAAGTGCATTGTGGCCAGCCGTGCTATAATCCATGTAAAGGGGCAAGTCTGAGCAACTTTGATGAGCATCATTAACCCTTTCAATGATTTGATGCATGTATGCATCCAAAAACTGAGTGTTATGTAAATCTAAAAACGCATATATGCGTCCAAAAATGAGGGGTACGTAAATTTAAAAATGCATATATGCGTCCAATAAAAAGGGG
The DNA here is from genome assembly GCA_022478985.1 of Massospora cicadina. Lineage (NCBI taxonomy): Eukaryota > Fungi > Entomophthoromycota > Entomophthoromycetes > Entomophthorales > Entomophthoraceae > Massospora > Massospora cicadina. The sequence goes on along the minus strand of JAKSZP010012197.1, from coordinate 7,027 downwards.
ATTTATATAGATTTAGTCCAAAATTTATTGAATATTCATGTTATGACAAGGACCAAAATGAGCTTAAAAGTGTGAACATTGGCTAAGAAATTTTTGCCAAATTTAAGGCCAAAAAACGGATGATTTTTCTAAAAATTATTGAAAGGGTTAATTTAGACAAAATGACATTCACTGAGGAACCACTGTTGACAATGGCATGGACAGGTTTTTTATGGACTCAAACGGTGATGCAAGTGACTAAGCTCCTGAACTGTGGGGTAGAGTGAGGAAACTAGGAGATTCATCAGGAGAAGGGTAGTTTTTGTCAGGTTCTTTATTATCAACTGGTACCAAATCATCTTATAGTATGGCAGAAATAGGCTCATTAAATGCCATTAAACATTTTTGAGGTGGTACAGGGATGTCAGCATGAAGTGCCTTGTCCTTCATACTGACAGCTCTTTTCCCAACTCCTCCACAAGTCTCTTCCAACAAGTATTAGCAATATGCTGGAATCCATTACAGTAGAATCATTGAGGTTTTGGATTCTTCTGTTTATTGACAACATGGACCTGAGGGCAACTGGAGGAGGTAGACCCATAAACTTGGAATGCAAGATAGAAGCAGGGATTTTATTAAGTGCCTCCTTAATTTCTTGGATGCAGGTGAAGCTATTTTTCTGGCCAATCATCTGCATCTGGACCTCAGGATAGTATCCCAACATGAAGATGACTGCATTTATGACATTGTCCAAGGTAATGCAATTAGTGGTAACAAAAGTTGTGCTTGGCTATAGAATCAACTGGCAAACTCCAAAAAACTTTTTACCTTGTTCAAATGAATTTCCATAGATACCTGCTTCTGATTGTCCAAGGTCTGGTTGCTTCCAAATTCCTGAATTAGGGCAGTATGGACTTGTTCTCAGGTGTGTCATCCCTATAGATGAGGAGTTTTAATCTCCCAGGCAGTACCATTTAAGCAAGAATGAATGTGCTTCACCTTCTGTCAGTCTGTGGCCTCCCCCATCAAGCTTTATAAGTATACAGGAAGGAGGCAATACTTTACTGCAAAGAGTGAACTTCTCCTTTTAACTAGGCTTAAAGTTAGCCACAAGAGGGGTGGAAAGACTATTGATGCCAGAAACTGGTGCAGGATCAGATATCTCAGTTTCTGCATAGTTGCAGGGGCTTGTTGATCCAATCACCATCTTAATTTTTCCAAATCCTCCTGAACGCCATCCCAATTTCAGTTTAGAAAGGTAATGGAGGCTTTATAGGCAACCTGATCCTTTAGTTCTTGAATCTCAGCACGTTGGAGGAGCAGCTGATTCATAAATCTTCCTAGGCAAGTTTCAAACCTGAAGCAGATTGTTCAAGTTGAGTAATGCAACCATTGGTGAGTTTGATTAAAGTGCTGATGTTACCCATTTCAGTCCAACAAGGCCTCAATCAAAACTCTGGGGTTGAGAGGAACTCTATCTACTTGAAGCTTGCAGCCTTGGCCATATTGCATATCTGATCCTATAAAGCAGCAAGCGCCATAAGCACATCTTGTTTTCAGGAGTCATTAGCATTGCCAGATGTAGGTGCCGTGGGAGTTGAGGGTCCTTATGGCCCATGGGGACCTTTGGGCCATTCATTTCCAGAGGCAATATCACAGGAGGCTAACTCTTAATAGTGGTGCTGGGGGGTCTGCACAAGATCTTTGATCTAGTTGAGGCGCTAGTTCCAGGCAGCCTCAAAAAATTGAATAATTTGGATGAATCTGTTTCTTGAGATAACCCAAGATTCCGCTATTCAACTTGGTGACTAATTATAAGCTTCATTAATCAGGTGACAGTTATTGACAATGGCTTCCTGTTTGTCATGAATGAAGGACGAGGCCACATTATAAAAGCCAACACTGTTTATGTATAAATTTGAGTAAGCCTTAATTTCATGAGATTCATGATGATGCAACCTAACTATTTGTAGGAGGTGGTGAATGGCTGAATAGATGAAGCTTCAGAGATAGCGTTTGGTACCCAAAGCTAACTCTTAATGGCAGTAGAGCTGAGGTATATAAATCATGCATTGCGGATGGCACTGAAGAGGTATGGGAGTAACTGGAGTATCCTCCCACAGAGTAGATGCCATTAAATAGTTGTTGAATTACTTGGTGAGGTTCTAATATTGAAGTTGGTACTGATTATTGTCAACATATGGTAGGGTAAACTGGAAGGTGGCCCAAAACTCTAGGCCTTTAGGCTGGTTAGATGGGACTCATACTGAGAGGTCTTAATCCATCAAGTTACACTATATAACCAATCAGCAGGTTAGTTTTCTTGATTACTACTCTCCATTTTTGATTCACGTTTTCGTTTAGACAGCTTGGGGCCCCCTATATTAGGAACCACTTATCTCAGCATAACAGTCCTTTTGGATGTAGCTGAAGTTCAAAAATGGGCTTGAAGCTGTAGACTAGAAGTGAAGTCAATGAAGATGAAAAGATGGGGTGAAATAGACTACTTTATTGAGTTAGAAAGCACCAATAATTATAGGATGTGTGGGGATGTGGTGCCTAGGGGACCTTTTTGGCCCTGTATAATCAGGATCCTTCACAGTCTTCTGGATCAGCCACCTGTTCAATGCTCTCATTATTCTATGACATCCTCATGACTGTAGTGGTGGGGTTTGCACCTCTCAAGGTTTTGGAAGTGTGGGTGAAATTCCTGAAGGCATCTCCATCAATTTCCATATGTGATGCTTTCTGATAAGAGTTCCTATCAGTGCCTTTAGGGACAGGTTTTATTTGTGATGGCTTGGGAGTTAAATTTAAAGCTTGGTTTGAAAGTAGGGATTTCAAATTGCTCATTGTCTCAAATAATAACAGCCATTTCAAGTTTTTTGTTGTTAGAGCCTTGCTTGAGGCCTTATCACTTGATCTCACTTCCTTTAAAATTAGCTTATACTTTGATAAAGATTTGCATGATTTATATAGTGTAGAGGTTTACAGGATTATATATTACTAGCAGAGTTACCTGGCGTCGCTCAGGTTTAATTATGATCTTGCACTGACATGGCCCAAAGGCTGTGCCAATACTACTCTTGAGCCATGTAGACCAACAGCTTTGCCATTGCCCTCATAACTGGTGAGCTGTTTGACCTAAATCCACTTAATCTACGTAAAACTATAACACCGATTTTTGTTTAGTTTTGGGTGAGTAATTTGGTGAATCATACAAGATATTTGACAATTCACAACCACTAGATCAAATTGATTGAACCTCTCAGACCTGAGATCAGTCAGTCATTCAGTGCTAGGTTTTTATTAAGTATATGTTTATTTAGTTTTGGGTGAGCAATTTGGTGAATCATTTGATATATTCATCAACTCATAACCACCCACCCAAATAGATTGAACCTATCAGACTTGATAGTTTCAGATTTCAGTCAGTCTGTCTTTAAGTGTTTTATTAAGTAGATGGTAGGCTTAAAGGGGACCAGGCTCATAAGGCTTTTAAAAGCTGGGAGGGGTGAGTTGTAGTTACCTGACACCCATTGAGGGTATAACCCCAGATCACCCATTTTACTGGGGGAGTGGTTGAGGATTTTGAACCCCCCATCTTGGAAAGAATACGTTGTCTGATCTAATTTGATATTTTGTCTGGAGTTCTTAAATTGATGGTTGAGACTAGGCTTAAGTTTCAAGATGTTTTAGGGGGTGGATTTGCTAGGTTGCACACTGCTGCCTAATTTTACATGGGCGCATGATAAGTTGCATAGATGCACCACACTATAATAAATTCCTCATCTACATCAGATGGGAAAATATCTGGTGATCAACTTAATTTGGTAACAAGTTTCTAACCGGTACTATCACCCCATAGTAGTTCCACAGAGCAGCTGCTGAAAAAGTTTAAGAGGAGCTTGTATGAGTATGATCTTTAAGTGAGATGCAAAGAAAACTTTGTTGTAGCTGAGTTGATAGTAGAGCTTGCCACATATACCCCTGCCACTTATCCCAGATGACTAAGGGACCCTTTGATGGTACCACCTTATAGCTCCAAATAGGTTGGGTACTCAAGGGACCTCAGTTACCAGCTCAAACATAAGATTGGTTAGTTCTGGCCTCAGGCCTATCTTTAATAGGTTGGTAACCTAAAACTTTTGAGCTATACCCTCTGATGGGATTCTGGCTCAGATTGAAAATTCAAGCAAAATGGATGGCAGGTGTAAGTCTGAGGGAGCACCCCCTCCGCTTAACCTGGGTGGCATTCCCATTCCCTTCTAAAAAGGGTCTTAAAAAACTAGATGCCCCTCTCATCTCCCAGGGTAAACTTACCCATGATGTGGATGAGCGGTGGTTAACAGCTTACTCTTTTAAGACCCTGCCACCCAACCTGCATTTACTTTAGCTGGATTAGTACAGCAAATTGAGGGAAAATGCACCAAAATATTATAAAGTTGGCATCCCCATAGTGCAAAAGGCCCACATGAAGTAGAAGGCAACAAGCCTTTGGTATTAATGTCCAAGAGCCCCAAACCCTCAGAAACAAAGCCTGACAGGTGCATACTTTCAGTAAATGAAGTGTCAAGAGTTGAATCTTTGGCAAAACTCACCAATGGCATCAGGCCATTGGAAAATGTTGTAGCTAGTTTGAAACCCACCTCCAAAAAATTGGGGCCAAAGCCCAACGGATGTGTACCTTCTATGAAGAATATGCCTAATGCTAAATCATTGGTGGAACTTGCTGATGGCATTGAGATATCATTGAAAGTTGCTGCCATATCAGAACCCTCCCCAAAAATATCAAGATCTTTGTCTAATGAATCTCGCTTGGTCAAATGGATGTAAAAGTGACTGGGTGTTGGGTTGGGCACCCCAAACCTGTCCCTGACCTCTTGGGACTGCCCCTATGTGGGGTGGCCCTGGGAGGTTCCTGTTGCCCATTGGGCTTGATGCCATCATGCTAATCATCAGAACTGTGGTAAATCTGTAATTTGGGCATCTATGGATGAATTATAATAACTCACCCTAACACCAACTATTTTTAAGTCAGTTCAAATTAGGTTCATTTTTCTCCCCCTCACTCAAAGTTTGCCAGGCTAGGTCAAATCTCAAGGGCCCCAATCCCACGCTTTACTAAGCTAAACCCAAATCAATCATCTATTTAAGCAATCATAACACACTGAGTAAATTGATGGTCAACTTTAACTTACAGTTCATTAAAAATCTTCCCGCACTTCAATTTTATTTAGTTCATTTCAAATTTTCCTTCACCAAACCCCCACGACATCTCCAAGGTGGCCTTATGGGCCCCATATCAACTGGGCAACCCATCCATGATAGTAACTTTAGTTCTCACCGCAGTCAATTGGGCTTATCATGTGAAGAATTTTGTGGAATCTCCCCAATTGCAGAGGCCATCTACCAGCAAGATATTGGTATCCGTGGGCCCAAGTATCCCCACTTCAGGTGAGGATCCACCCCCTCACCAATGTTTTTGTACCTGGTCCTATGGAGAGTCCCAAACTACCTGATCCAATCTCACAACTCCCCACGCCAAGGGCCGTTGGCCCTGGTGTCACAACCGCCTGGTTTCTTTTACAATTGTGGCCCGCTGGCATTTGATTGTTACACATCTCCCCACACATACCAACATTGTTTAAGTGGCAATGCCTCTGGCATTCAGGTTTGCCCTTTGGGTGCTTTGGCATCCTGACTGGCAGGCCAGCCTAAACATTATCTGCCATCACCCTGACAGCAGGATTGGATCCCAATCTAAAGTTTGGATTGTAATTATTATTGGGGATAACCCCGATTAACTTTATCTAAACCTTCCGATATGGGGGTTCAAACCCGATCTGAAAGGGCAACCAGATACAGTTCAACGAAATTAGCCAGAATATGGCAGGGTCCCCAAACTAGTGAATTGGGTATAGATCCTGGCTTGGATGCGCTTGATAGTTTCCCAAAATTACTGGCACCCAAACCCTTATCTATTGTTATCTTGATTATCATTGTATCGGTAAACCAAGCTGACAGTTTCCGCCAAGCCAGGCATCTATCGCCCAGTGAAAACCTTAACTCCCACCCTCTACTATCCTACTGCTGCCTATTATGAAACCCCACCCAATCTCACCTTTAGCCGCCTAGCACTATAATTAGTGTATGGCTCTACCCCAATAAAATATCATCTGGCAGATCAATACTCTATTATAGCCATTATCGGTTTGGCCTACCACTTATTGATTTAGGGATGAAAAAGAAGCTTTAAGATCTACCACTCGGGGAACTTTATCCTGAGTGGAGACTTTTCTATAAGTAAGGTGATTTTAATCCATCACCCAGGAACTTTGGGTATCCTGGCCTCTCTCTAGGGATGTGCGGTTTGATACCCCCTATGTCCCAACACCCCCCTCGCCGTTAGGCAAGCGTGCGGTAACTGTTGGGGTTACACAATAGCTTCAAGTTGATCAAGTTTTAAACCCTCGTCCCCCCAAGTCCCATTAACCGTTCACCCCATAAAAAACTTTAAAAGTTTAAGTGGTGGGGTTTATTTAACTTATACGCCCGACCCAAGGGTTTCAAACGGCAAAAGCCACCGTGGCCTACGGTTATAGAGCTGGTAGTAAGTTTTTAAGGGGTTTAAAAGCGGTCCAATTTTAACCCCGGTATGAAAAACAAACGTTGGACCTCCCATTTAGGTCAACCCATAGTTTGGGTGGTCAGGGGTTAATAAAATATACCGCAACCGTGGTTATTGACCTTAGTGGCTTAAAGTTAAAGCCAAAACTTCCTCCCCCATTCTAACCCGGTCATAATTTTTTGGTTGAGGTATAAATAGATCCCTCGGAAAGACCCTAACCTGTAAACATCCCAAGAAGCTCACCATTAAAGCTAACGCGGGTCGAATCCTACGTCCAACTTACGTCGAACCTTAATACGCCAAAGGGGTTGGTTAAAAGGTTCCTAGTCCATGAACCTGGGTGCGTTTAGGTTATCGAAAACTATAAGCCCCCACCTAAAAAAGTTGGGAAGCTCAATGATCCTCCCACCCTAAAAA